>APFE031240872.1:16830-31103 GCA_000404065.3 Pinus taeda | reverse complement strand
CTATTTTAGGAGATTAGTTAGCTAGTTGGTTTGAATAGCATTTATTGTAAATGGACACTTGTTATTTAATAAGTGATCCATAATTTGAGGTAGTTAGGACATGGAGCTTATAAATATCTCATTGCAAGAGTGTTTGTTAAGTTCGAGTGTAAGCTCTTGTAATTCAATTATGTAATTATATTTTTCTGATTAATAGAATTATGTGTCTGAGGACACTTCTCTTTCAATAATCCTTGTGAATTTCCTGCATATTCTGTAACTGTTTTTCTTTCTCAGCCAAACTTTTATGATATCCTATCTGCATTTGTTGGAAGTCCTGATGTAGTCTTTCAAGTTGTTTCTGTGCTTCGTTATTGCCATTGGCTTGTTGCAACTGTTGTTGCAGAACTTGTATCTGTTCTTCCTTTTCTTTTAGCAGTTGTTGCACCTTAGATGCTTTATCAATAGTCGCAGAGGCATATTCTCTAGCGATCTAAGATAATTTGGTGATATTTTTAGTGGGATCGGTAGTTGGATCTTGCCATAGGATGTCTAATTTCTCTGGGTCATGAGAGAGCACGTTTTCCAATTTTCTTTTCTTTCATTGTCTTCTCACTACTGCCTTGTGTTGTGGACTATAAAATACATCAATAGGAGGAATCTCCTCTATCCCGAGTATAAGTTTAGAGGACGGGATAATAGGAATATGTTCCATATCTGGGACATTTCTAATCGTTCCTGTGACTATATCTTTTGTTGTCTGTACATTGCCCATAGGCATCTTTGTGTTTTTCCCTTCAAGGTTGATTAAATAATTGAAGGTCTCGCATTCTTTATCTAGCTCGGTTCTGACTGATGGTGGCTGAACGAGGAGAGGGGGAGGATCTATCTGTGGAGAGGTCAAAGCCTGTTGCTGTGGGAGCTCTTTTGACTGGGCTGTATTGTTTACTGACCCTTTGCTTTTACCATGGTCACTCTCTGATCTCTTAGAATGTTCTAATGTTTCTTTCCGGACTTAGATTTATATCTATCTGTGCCTGAACTTCCACTGAGACTAATACTTGGAGTTGGTTCCCTTACGGATTCCAAGCATAATTTTTCCAAAGGAATATTAGCTTATCTTCTCTCCCTGTATACCTTGAACTGCTGAAATTCTACTGGAGGTAATCGTGTTTGGGTTGAATACAAAACTTCTTCAATCGTATTTTTCTTTTGGAATATGTCATCAAAAGGGTCAGCTTCTTTAGAAAACACCTTTATTTTGACTGCGACAGTGAAATTCTTAGCAATATCATGAGGGTTGAATGGTCTTCTTGGAAACTTGAGCAATTGTAGACATGTTATGTTGTTTACTTCCCTGAATGCAAGGCCTACATCAAATAGTGAAAAGGCCCCATAGGCTACAGGAAATTGTGGCCAAATAGCCTTCTTTTTGTCCTTCAAATCTTTAGTCAAACCTCCTTCCCCGCAGGTTTGATAAGCAATTTCTCTTGCCATGAGTTTGTCAGGAACATACAAAGGTAAGACATGAGGGGAAGCAGCACTTATGAATACCCTGACATATGTAAATAGTTCTTCTCCAAACCATCCCACGACGGGGAGTATATCTACCTTTGATTTAGAGGAACATCTTAGAGCGTCTTTATCATCTAACATTTTGTACAGGGGCAACATGATTCTATGAAAAATCTTGTAGAAAAATGGGGTGAACTTAGAATCCCACAATTCTTTGTGACAAACATGAATCGGTAAGGGGTCTTGAGTTTTCCATTTCCATCCGATTAAAGGGAACTTGGAAACATAGCAAATTGCATCCATTACATATGCTGATAAGTAAAATGGGGGATAAATTCTCTAAGAAACAGTTCTTTTGGATCGGTAATTTAAGATGACAGTGGCTAAGTTGTCGGACAATATTTTAGACCAATCCATAATAGTAGCATTAACAGTGGCATCCAATAATGGTAGCCATTCAGATAAGAATTTGTTAATATCTGGCTTCCCGAAAAGTCTATAGAGCATAGCAGCAATGAAGCAATATGGAGAAGTGAGAGAACCAGTACTATACATACCATGCTTATCTCTATTTAGTGGTTCGTATCTCCTTGACCAATCTTTGGTGCATTCTGCTAGGTCTTCATTCTCTTTGGCAAACTTCTCTATAAACTGTTTGTTATAAGTCGCTCGTGGCTCTGGTAAATGGTACATGAGTTTCAAATCTTGTGGAGTGAATGAGATGATAAGTGCTTGACCCTGAGTTTTGAATTGTCTGTTTTTTATGTCAACACTATCTAGTACCCATTTAACCATGTCCGTGTAGGGGAGAATTTTGGGTCTCATCGCTATCCAATGCAAGAATGAGCAAGCTAAATTTGCGACTGATGCCTTAGAAGACCCCTGTGAACTTGCAGTAGTCGTAACCTTCATCACCTTGGGATTTTATTCTTCAAGTAAATTATACATGCCTTCCCAAGTAGTGATACCAACATCTCTATTACACGCGGTGTCTGTATATAGGGCCGTCATTTCTTTTTCTTCAGAACTTGGAGCATTTCCTTTCTTCCCCATAATATCCTGAATACTACTCTGTATAGTTCTTTGTTCTTCATTCCTGCAGTTTGCATGTGAGGTGAGAGTAATGATAAGGAAAGGTGACGGGAAAGCTTTAGATGCAGAAGACATAAAAATTATAACACCTTACATGAACTGGCTCTTCGATAAGCATAAAAACATATTTCATTAACAACTGGCAACCAACTCATTAATTAGCATTAAAGCGCATAACCAGGTTTCGATTTATCGAAAAAGTTTTCTCGAATAACGAGCCCAAAAGATTCGTGATGAGGCAATTTTGCGATTTGCTTCACAATATCGTAGATCGATGTATCGCATTTCCATGATACCATTCTGCCACTTTATTGCAATGTCTCTCTGTTGTTCTATTGCAATATCGCAATATCACAGGAGCATGACATATGACAATTTTCTGTTAAAGTGTTTTCTACGAGGTGTGATTTTGCGATATGTGCCATCGCATATCGGCATTTTGGGATTTTTAGCGTAAGCAGTCTTTGATACATGTGATGTGATACATGTTTTTCAATATGTATTCTCGCATCAATCTCTTGATCTTAGAATTCAGCTTGTAAGGAGGTATCATATCATTCTTTTTGCGATGCGATATTTCCTAAGGAGTGATTTTATCTTACTTATCATGAAACTTAGGCTCTTTGATTTTTTCAAGGGTATTTTCCTAAGTTTATGATGGTAAGTTTTATTAAAAAAGGAAATACAAGCAATAACTAATTTTTAAATTTTTTTAACTAAGGGTCCCTCTTATTTAGCATTAGTAATAACACTAAATAAAAAGGGGGATTGTTGCTGGCCACAACAACTAGTGATTCACTTGGAAGAACAAGTTATCTCTACTTTTCTTTTGAATTTTCTAAACTTCCAAAATAGAAAATTTTCCAAAAAATTAAACTTTATTATAGAAAGACAATGTACATTATGCTTTTACCTATCAATGATATTTTGTTTCTTCTATTTTCAACTTTGATTATTTACTCCCTCAAGCTAGTCCTTGTATCTACATCAGTCATTACTTGGTTTATAAAGATAAAAATAAAGCCTTCTCTGTAAATCAATTTTAAATATGCTCATTTTTTGTAGGTAGAACCTTTGCTGCTAGCAGGCATTTATAGCCTCGATAGGGATACTTGTTACCCAACAATGATCCTATATCCCACTTAGAGAAATATACATTTTTCAAAGAGAAATCCATATCCACACTTATTGCTTTCATTTTTCTTTTTTACCCTTAAAGAACAATGTCTTGGTTTGATAGCCAATTTATGGCACAATCATTCACTTGATTTATAATTTTGTTGAACAAGCTGGCTCGTGATGAGACCCCTTGTTTTTTGATTGCAACAATCTTGAGTCATTTCCCTGTTGTGGTATGCAGTATTGGCAAAGTCAGCAAGCTATAATATCTATGATCATGATAAGTTGGCTCGTGATGAGACCTCTTACTCTTTAAGTTAAAGTGTATCATTGGATCATTCTCTAAATGTTGTAATTTCCTAGGTGGGGAAGAAGTCGTTGTTTCCTTAAGATAGCCCTGGATGACAATGATAGAGTTTTTGGAAAGAGCTTTTCTATAGAGAATCTTCATTTTGTTATTGATACTTTTCATTAGAATGATATAAAATAATGTTTCACTAAAGGTCGTTTTTCATCAAAATTTACAAAGTCAAAACTAATATCATTATTAGGCCTAAAGTCTTTAACTGTATATTTCAATAATAACAATCAATTTTCTCAAAGAATTCTATTTATACAAGTGAAAAAACAAAATCTAAAAGAGAATTTGTGTCTTTTTCATAAATTCCAAATATAACCATTTACAACCGGTCTTGTTATGGAAATAAAAACTAATCTACAAAATAGAAGAAAGATCTCCTATGGAAAATATTTTTTGAGGATCTGTCCATTAGCAGGTAAAGAATCTATTTTTCCTGTTAAATCCTACAACATAAAGGTGGACAAACCTATTTCTTCTATAGTTTGGAAAGGGCCAAGCCACATTCGTTAAAAATTTTGTATGTTTCCCTTTTTCCTCATGAGCCTTGTCCCATTTTAAAACTAGATCTCCCATTTGAAAACCTTTTCTGGATATCATGTTTGAATCAAAAGAGGCTTTTACTAATGCTTGATGATGAGCATGAGTTATTTTGGCCTGTTCTCGTTGCTCTTCTAACGTAATTATTTCTAGTTGCCTTAGTTGTAAGGAGGAAGTTGGTACTTCATCAATATATTCAACTAAGGCTAAAGAGGGAATTACTAAATGAGTCCGAAGAACCACTTCTTTCCCATAAACTAAAATAAAGGGAGCAGTGCCGATGGAGGATTTTTGCATTATTCGATATGCCCATAAGGCATATATTAAAGACTTGTGCCAAATTTTATGATTTTGGTCATTGGTTCACTTAATAATTTTGATTAAATTTTTATTTGTAGATTCAGCTAATCCATTCCCCTATGGATAGTAATTGGCAGAGTATTTAAGCTTGAAACCCCTTTTGAGTGCAAATTCGGTAATTCCATTTCCAGAAAAATATGATGCATTATCAAACATTAAAGCAGAAGGCAACCCAAACATGGTGATTATGAACTGATCTAAGAACTCGATGATATGTTCAACATTAGCTATCTTGAGTGGAACTTCTTCTACCCATTTAGTAAAGTAATCTGTTGTTGTAAGGATATATCTATGCTACTTAGAAGAGTGAGGAATGATCTCACCTATTTTGTCCAATCCCCATTGATCAAAAGGTTGCTCGATGTTGACTGGTTGTAGTTGAAAGGATGGCTTCTTTTGTCTCCCAGTGGCAGTTTGATAGACTTGACATTTCCTCACGTAATTATGTGAGTCTTTGAATAATGTGGGCCAGTAATAGCCTGCGCATAAGATTTTATTAGCAGTAGCGTCTCCAGCATAGTGTCTGCCTGCTGGCCCATTGTGGAGTTCCTGCAAGACTTTTTTAGCTTCAAATTTCTCAAGACATCTAAGGAGAACAAAATCACAATTTATTCTAAAAAGAACATCATTCACGAGTTGATATTGTTTGGCTTTCAACCTTAGAGCTCTTTTCTTGGTATGATCGAGGTTTGGGGGAGCATATCCATTTTTTAGATAATAATTGATATCAGCATATAATGACTCAACATCGTTTAGGCTTACCTCATACATTTGTATCTCTACAGATGGAATTTCAGACATAAGCGATGCTTTGGCCAGCATTTTGCAAAAGCCTTGACCTTTTACAATACTTGCTGGTTTGATTTCTATGTCATATTCCTGTAAGGTAGTAACCCAATTGGCTCTTTTCTCACTCACATATTTTTGTATTAAAAGATTTCTTACCGCTGGAAATAGTACTATGATTTTTGTATGGATTTTGAGTAGAAAGGGTTTGGAATATTTATTTTCTTTGAAAACAACTTAAGCTTGTTTCTCCACATCTGAATAATTTAACTCAGCTCCCTGTAAATTTGAACTGAAAAAACAATCGGGGCTTCTGCCTTTTCTTGATTTGATTGAGTGAGTATCGCATCATATGATCTATCAGAGGCAAATGTATATAAAATAAAAGGATCTGAAAAATTTGGAGTTGTTAAAGATGGAGCATTCACAATTGCTTGTTTGATTAGATTGAATGCCTCATATTCATCTTGGCCCCATTTAAAGTTTGAGTTCTTTTTAATCATTGCTTGTAAAGGAGAAACGATTCTTCAAAAATCTGGAACGAATCTCTTTACAAAGTTAATCTAGCCAAGAAAAGATTGCATGGATTTCTTGTTGTGAGGCAGGTGTATTTCAGAAATCTCTTTGATTCTGTCAAGATCAATGTGAATTCCAGATTTTGACACTATGAATCTGAGAAGTTTTCCTTCACTTAATGCGAAAAAGGATTTTTTCGGGTTAAGTGAAATTCCATACCTTTGACAACGTTGGAAGATTTGTTTTAAATATCTAATATGACTACTTAGTTTCTTGGAATATACAGCTATATCATCCAAATAGATTACCACTGATTTGTTAACTAAACCCTTGAATGCGATGTCCATGGCTCTCTGAAATGTGGCGCCAACATTAATCAGACCAAAGGGCATTTTTTGATATGCGTAGGTGCCCCATTTAGTTCTGAATGTGGTTTTCAATTGATCATCAGGATGTACCAACACTTGGTTGTACCCTAAGAATCCATTCAAGAATGACATTAATTCTGACCCTGCGACTGCTTGTAGTATTTGTTCCATGGGAGGCAAAGGAAAATTATCCTTTTGGCAGGCTTTGTTAAGATTTAGAAAGTCAATACAGATTCTGATGTCTCCACTCTTCGTTCTAGTGGGAACCATATTGGAAACCCATTTGGAGTGTGGAACGGGGAAAATTATTTTGGCTTTCAATAACTTATTGAGATTAGATTTGATCTAGTTTTCTAAGTTGGGATGGATTTTTCTCAACTTCTGTTGGACAGGTTTTTCATCATCTATCATTGGAATAGTATGTTGGATGATGGAGGTGTCATACGTTTTGAGTTCGTCGTAATTCCAAGAAAAGAAACTTTTGTGTTACCTCAAGAGATGAATATACGCTAATTTTTCTTCAGGAGCTAGACCAAGGCCTAGGTTGATCTTTTGTGGTTTGGTATTAGTTCCTAGATTTACTAATTCATAGTTCAAAGATGAACTTTGTAGCTTTGAATTGGTAGATAATTTTAACCAATATTTCAAATCATAAAGGTCTTCTAACTTGACTACTGACTTAGGTTTAGCATTGTAAGTCTATCTTGTTGCAATTGTTGGTCATGTTGGTCTTCATCTATTATTTGATTGGTATAGGATCCTTCAGATATGAGAAAACTCACTATATCAGGATCATTGTTGAAAATCCTCCAATTGGTAATGTTATCACGAATTAAGGGTCTAAAAATTAATTCAATTGAAAATCGATCAGGGCTAAAATCTTCTGAAGGAATGAGCTTGGAATCTACGTTAGCTAAGAGGTCTGCACTAGCATTCTGGAGTCTGGGAATTGATGAAATATTAAATGCTATAAAATGTTCAGTCAGATCTTGAACTAAAGATTGGTAATGTTTTAAATGGCCTAATAAACAATGTATAGTATTACATACCTGTCTGATTACAATTTCAGAATCTCCGAAAACTTGAAGGTATTTGATGTCTAATCTGATTTCTTTGTATAACCCTTGGACTAAAGCCTCGTATTATGCGGTATTGTTTGTGTGATCAAATTCGAGTCTACAAGTTAGCATAGTTTTATTTCCCTTTGAACTGATTAACACACATCCTGTCCCTGCTCCTTCATTAGACATAGAACCATAAAAATATAACTTCCAAAATAAAGATTTATTTACAGGACTATCTATAAAATTAATACATTTAGAACTATCTATTTGAGAGAAATTTTCTACTTGAGATAAAACAGAATGTTCTAAGTAAGGTGAAGTATGAGCATTAAAATTTCCAAGGAAAGAATCTACTGAGTAGTTGCTAATGATGTTATTGTTGTATGCCACTGGTTCATTTTCTCCCTCCAGTTCTGTTACTATGTATTTCTGATGTCTTTCTCACTCAACTTTTATCTAGTTTGGTTTACCATTGTAAGGGAGCCACATGTGTGACCAGTCAGTTGCAAAGTATCCATGAAGTTTTTCCGACCAATCTCTGCTAAGAATTAAGCCATAAAATTCCGGAATATCAGTGATTAAAATGTCGATAACTTTACATACCTTTGGGTTGGATGATAGCCTTATGTTAACCTGATTTAATTCGCCAATCACTTCAACTTTTGATCGATCTAGCTGAACTATGTGTACAACAAATTTTTGCGGTTGAACGTTCAATTTTGCACATATTGACTTTGGTAAAATATTTGATGAAGCTCCAGAATCCACTAAGAAATTATGCAATTTTTTATTGAAAATTTCATAAGTAAGAAGAAATGTGGGAGTATGAGATCTTGATCTTCCTCTAATTAAGGGGATATCGTTTGGATCAACTTTATTGATTACATTAGTTGGAGGTCTTCCCACGTCATGGGAAGCTTGAGAGACTACAACGTTGGGAAAAGGTGCAACTAGTATAGCATGTAATTGTTTCAAGAGTAGCTTTTGCTGGTGTTTTAACTTGCTCAATTCGTAAAAACTAATGTTAACCCTAGTATTTTTCATGTCTTCTATGATATTGTACTCCATTTCATCCAAAATGATCAGCATTTTAGATGGAGTTGATGAATATGTTTGGACTGGGCTGGTTTGAGTCGCTTTAGGTGTCGTTTTCTTGGCTGCGACTTTATCCTTAGTCATTGAGCTTGCGCTCTTTGGCTTAAGAGTAGATTGATGAGGATCAAGTTGATTTCTACTTCGAGTGCTAACCGGGGATGCCTCTTGATCCTCTTCATCTGGGAGGATGAAATCCCACATACCTTGTAACTCTACAACTTCTTCTTCATTGGTATGTTCTTCAGTAGTGATTTCCTCTTCTTCTTCATCTGATTCAACACTTGTAATAGCATTAGGGGGCTTTGAATTGGTTGAAGGGTTTCTTTTAAAAGGTTTGTATGGATTTTTAGAAGAAGTTTCCACCACTTGTTTCTTAATGTCGACCATCTCGTTAGACATGGTCTTCAAAACTTTTTGCAATCCTTCTAAACTAAATGCATCTTTCGATTGTTTTTTCTTGGGATCTTCCTTGAAAGTAACCTTCTTGGATTTTCATTCTTCTATCGCATTCTTCTTTTCTAGGGTTATAATACGTTTATCCATTGCTATTGCTTCTTTCATATTTTCTACTAAAGTTGTTTTGTTAGCCCTATCAACAAAGATTTCTATGTTTGATGGTAAAGCAGTGATGTACCATTCACTTCGCACTTCTTTGCTAGGCTTGGAAGTAGTCAGAATTTTGTTTAACAATTTATTGAAATGCGAATTGAAGTCTTTAATAGATTCTTTTGACTTGGCCCTAAGGTTAGACAGGTCGTTGATCAATGTCGCCGTAGACCTATCATCACCAAACTTAATAAGGAATTGTTCTTGGAAAATATCCCAACTAGTGATAGATCCAAATGGTAATGAAAAATACCATGATCCGGCTGTTCCTTGTAGAGTATAAGGAAAAAGTCGAACATCAGTGTCTTCGTTGGTAACTCCATTGAGATTTATGGATAACATAAAGTTATTTATATGTTCTTCCGCTAGCATGCCTACCTTAGGATTAAACTTAGGTAGCCATTTTTCAGGATGGGCCGGTAGCTAACTCAAGGGCGCAGGCATTAAGACTGCCCTTGGGTTATTCCATGGAGATTGGGCCATTGCTGAACTACTAACAAAGGAAAGTGTAGAAGATGATCCCTACGGTTGAGAAGATGAAGATATTACGACTGTCAATGGTTGAGAAGGAGATGTGGAAGTACCGGTGGATCGATGGACAATGATCTAAAGTGGAGGAGTGGATGGTTGACTTCGCGGTGGAGAGGTTGAAATGTACGATGATGATGAAAGAGTCTCGCTATCAGACCCTTTAGGTGATTTCCTTGCTCTCTTTCTTGTTCGTAGAGATAACTCGATTGGTTGAATGCCAAACTTTTCACTCTTTAATCTGGTAAGAGGATGAACAGGGTTATATTGTGAAGTCACGCTGCCTTGAGATTTATAAGATCTTTGAGGAGATATAGAAAATCACTAGAGTTTGTGAATCAAAGATTCAACTTCAGGAGGTTCAATAGTAGATTGTTTTGAAATTTCAGGGTTTGTAGCAGCGACTGTTGTTCTTACGACTTATGGCTCTACATTTAAAGATTCTAAATGCAATGGAGAAGTCAGGGGAGATGGTGAGGGCGATTTACTCTCATAATGGTATTTATATTTAGACTTGCTTGCCATTCACAGTTCGAGGCCCTCCTTCTAGCACCAAATATGTTGAAGCCCTGAAAATCGGGTCTACAACAAGGGGGATACCCACCCAGTCTAGACCTTGGTTAGAAGCTCCTTTTCCATTTGGTATAGTGGGTATGACTGAGGATATGGTACCAGTTTCCCAATTTATGTGTATGTGTGTGTGTGCATAGTTTATATTTCCTTTCTAAAAGTTCCTAAGTGAGATGCTCTAATTCTAACTCTAATCTAATGATATGCAATTGTATTCTAATAAACATAAATATCTAAGTCTACACTAACCGGGGGTGTAATCATTCCGTTATGCGATCTACAAGGATTTCAGATAACAATCAGTAACAAAAATCATTCAACTATTATGAGAAAAGAATTCATTATAGATAAACCACTTTGTATAAAAATTTAGATGAAACAATTGTGAAAAACATAGCACATCATAAGCTACTCATACATTAAGCATAAATAAATAGCTATCACTGTACAAAAGTGCCAAATGATAACTTAGGAATTCATGGATCAATATATAAACAACTGACCATGAATATCACTTTAACACAAAGGTAGAAATAATTAAGAGATAGAAGTACCATTTATAACTAGTTCTACTCATGAGCTTCAAGCGATAATGATTTATCTCTTCTAATCCAACATCCACTAAGAGTACAGAAGTGCAACATCAGTAGCATATATTAAATGCAGATATCAATAAATCATGTTCCATTCATTCATCAAAACCTCCTCAGAGGGTGCAAAAGTGCATGTTCTGAGGACAAGTTTTTGATAAATTTCTTGACCCTTCTCTAAATGCATGAGAAGGGTTTAAATACTACTAACTAAATTTAAAAATAACTTATTACAAAAGTGTAGGATACGGTTTAAATAACCGTCCTTTTTCTAGGAAAAAATAAAGGAAAATTTAATATTGAATCTAAAATTAACAACTAACTATTTCTGTATCTGATCCTTGAAATCACAAGCATTCAGCATTTGCTTGAGAAGGGTCGGCTGGCTGACTTCAGACTTCAACTGTCCTGTGAAAACGGAATTAGCAAGAGCTGGTACCATCTTCTTGGTAGAATTGATGATGCATTTGAGAGTCAAACGCTGGTTGTGCGGTTTTACCAAATATGCCCAGTAAGAATCCCAATTCAACTTAGTTAATATTTTGATTGATTTTGCCTTTTCTTGGGCCTTCTATCTCCAGCCTGTTTGCAATTGTTGTACTTTCGGTAGATACCCTGGAGTGGTTTCTAAGATCAAATTGTCTCTATGCAAATTTTCATCTATGCTATCAATAATGATGTTTGCTTCCCTGGCTGCTTCTTCTGCCGCTTGCTCTGCTTTTCTGATTTGTACATATCATTTTGTCAAAGAGCATTTCTTTGTGATTGTCATTGATTATTGGTGCACCTACTCTTTTTCCCTCCACTGTTTCTTGCCAAGCCAAATATTCAGTAACTCGTTTATTAATTAAATCATAATCATGTCATAAATCCACGATTTGATTAGTGATTTTATCACTTTTTTCGCAATACGAGTTCCATTGTGATATCCTTTGGCTCAATGCTTCCTGTCGCTATAGTAGTTGATCATTCAAGGAAATAGATTCTGCGGTGAATTCAATATGTTTAGGATCATCCTTGTGCATTTCCTGCATATCCTGTAACTGTTTTTCTTTCTTAGCCAAACTGTTCTGATATCCTATCTACATTTGTTAGAAGTCCTGTTGTAGTCTTTCAAGTTGTTTCTGTGCTTTGTTGTTGGTGTTGGCTTGTTGTAACTATTGTTGCAGAACTTGTATCTGGTCTTCCTTTTCTTTTAGCAGTTGCTGCACCTCAAATGCTTTATCAATATTTGTATAGGTGTATGCTCCAGTGATCTGAGATAATTTGGTGAGATTTTCAGTGGGATCGATAGTAGGATCTTGGCATAAGATGTCTAATTGCTCTGCATAATGAGAGAGAACTTTTTCCAATTTCCTTTTCTTCCTTTGTCTTCTCACTACTACCTTGTGTTGTGGACTATAAAATACATCAAGAGGAGGAATCCCCTCTCTTCGGAGTATAAGTTCAGAGGACGGGATAATAGGAGTATGTTCCATATCTAAGACATTGCTAATTGTTCCTGTGACTATATCTTTTGTTGTCTGTACATTGCCCATAGGCATGTTTGTGCTTTTCCCTTCAAGATTGATTAAATCATTGAAGGTCTCCCATTCTTTATCTAACTTGGTTCTGACTGATGGTGGATGAACGATGAGAGGGGGAGGATCTATCTGTGGAGAGGTCAAAGCCTATTGTTGTGGGAGCTCTTTTGACAAGGCTGTATCCTTTACTGACCCTTCGCTATTACCATGGTCACCCTCTGATCTCTTAGAATGTTCTAATGTTTCTTTCCCGGACTTAGATTTAGATCTATCTATGCATGAACTTCCACTGAGACTAATACTTGGAGTTGATTCACTTACGGATTCCAGGCATAATTTTTCCAAAGGAATATTAGCTAATTTTCTCTCCCTGTATACCTCGAACTGCTGAAATTTTGTTGGAGGTAATCGCATTTGGGCTGAATATAGAACTTCTTCAATTGTATTTTTTTGTTGGAATATGTCATCAAGAAGGTTATCTTCTTTAGAAAACACCTTTACTTTGACCGCGACAGTGAAATTCTTAGCAATATCATGAGGGTCAAATGGTCTTCCTGGAAACTTGAGCAATTGTAGACACGTTATGTTGTTTACTTCCTTGAATGCATGACCTACATCAAATAGTGAAAAGGCCGCACAGGCTACAGGAAATTGTGGCCAAATAGCCTTCTTTTTGTCCTTCAAATCTTTAGTCAAACCACCTTCCCCGCAGGTTTGATAAGTAATTTCTTGTGCCATGAGTTTGTCAGGAACATACAAAGGTAAGATGTGACGCGAAGAAACATTTCCGAACACCCTGACATATGTAAACAGTTCTTCTCCAAACCATCTTGCGATGGGGAGTATATCTACCTCTGCTTCAGAATGGATATAGTAAGCGCCTTGGTCAGAAGGCTTTCCGTAAAGCCTCTAAAAGTGTGTTAATTAAGAAGGAGCCTAAAGAGCATCGTCTAGGTGTCCATCTTCCCTATGTCCAAGGAACCACGGACAAGATCGCTCGGATCCTTAAAAGGTATGATATCCCCTCAACCTTTAGGCCCCTCAACACCATTCGCAATTCCCTCATATCGGTGAAAGATCCCGTTAACCCTAAGGACATGAAGGGTGTCTACTTGATCCCTTGTTCATGTGGGACCCCCTATATTGGGGAAACAGGGCGCTCCATCCATCAAAGGATTTGCGAACATGCTGTTGACCTAAGACATGGGAGATCCAAGTCGTCAGCTTTAGCAGAGCATGTGGAAAAGACCAAGCATCAGGTATGTATTGAGGAGGCCAAGGTTGTGGCCAAAGTTGCTTAGTTCCATCATCGTAAATTTAGGGAAGCTATCGAGATTGAAAAGAGGCCTAAAAATCTCAATAGAGATGATGGCTGGAAAATCAGTAGGTGCTGGATTCTAGTGCTCTCTTCTTAGTCGGTTTTTCTACCCCCTCCTCGGGGTTGTGCTATCTTTATTTATATTTAACTTGTAGTATTTTTAGTATTATTATTAATATTATTTTATATTTAATTTGGTTATTTATCCTCTATTTCTATTTTTATTTTTTCTCTCCTCTTATTTGTATTATTATTAGTATTATTATTTTCTAACTTAATTTAACATCCCAATTAATAATATCTAATAAATAGTTTAATTTAAATAAATATATTACCTTTTGAACTA
>APFE031240872.1:5304-15968 GCA_000404065.3 Pinus taeda | reverse complement strand
TATATAATTAAATAAATCACTTTGAAAACTAACCATTAGTTTATTTTATTTATGTATATATTTACCTAATTGAAATTATTTCCATAAAAGAAAAGAATAAATAAGAATAATTATTTTATATTAACAACCTAGACCTAATGTTATTTTAAATAAATAAATAATTTACTTTTAATACTATTCACTTATTTATTTATTTTTACCTAATTTTACTTATTTCCATAAATAAAATAATATATTAATAATATTAATATTATAAATAATAATAATATTAAATTAATAAATTTGACCTGGGTCCTATAGTTCAAATTTAGCCGTTGGAGTCTCTGCTCAGACTATTTAACATGCTAAGCTGGATCTGTTTCTTCAACTTGTCCTGACAATGAACCACATTAGTTGGTTCGAAACGCATCGACAAATGTCTGTCTACATGTGATTTACGCTGAAGTTATTCTTTCAATCTTGGAGCATCTTTATCATATAACATTTTGTACAGGGGAAACACGATTCCATGAAAAATCTTGTAGAAAAATGGGGTGAACTTAGAATCCCACAATGCTTTGTGATAAACATGAATGGGTAAGGGGTCTTGAATCGTCCATTTCCATCCCATTAAAGGGAACTTGGAAACATAACAAATTGCATCCATTACATATGCTGATAAGTGAAATGGGGGATAAATTCTCTGACAAACAGTTCTTTTAGACCAGTAATTTAAGATGGCAATGGCTAAGTTGTTTGACAATATTTTAGACCAATCCATAATAGTAGCATTAACAGTGACATCCAATAATGTTAGCCATTCGGATGAGATTTTGTTAATATCTAGCTTCCCAAAAAGTGTACAGAGTATAGCAGCAGCAAAGCAATATGGGGAAGTGGGAGAACCAGTACTATACATACCATGTTTACCTCTTTTTAGTGGTTCATCTCTCCTTGATCAATCTTTGGTGCATTATGCTAGGTCTCCATTCTCTTTGGCAAACTTCTCTATAAACTGTTTGTTATAAGTCGCCTGTGGCTCTGGTAAATGGTACATGAGTTTCAAATCTTGTGGAGTGAATGAGCCGATAAGTCCTTGACCCTGAGTTTTGAATTGTCTGTTTTTTATGTCAGCGTTATCTAGTACCCATTTAACCATGTCTGTGTAGGGTAGATTTTTGGGCCTCACCACTATTCAGTGCAAGAACGAGCAAGCTAAATCTACAATTGATGCCTCAGAAGACCCCTGTGAACTTGCAGTAGCCGTAACCTCCATCATCTTGGGATTCTCTTCTTCAAGTAAATTATACATGCCTTCCCAAGTAGTGATACCATCATCTCTGTTACAGGTGGTGTTTGTATATAGGGGCATCATTTCATTTTCTTTAGAACTTGGGGCTTTGCCTTTCTTTCCTTAATATCCTGAATACTGCTCTGTATAGTTCTTTGTTCTTAATTCCTGCAGTTTACAAGTGAGGTGAGAGTAATGATAAGGAAAGGTGATGGGAAAGCTTTAAATGTAGAATACATAAAAATTATACCACCTTACGTGAACTGGATCTTCGATAAGCACAAAACCATATTTCATTAACAACTGGGAACCAACTCATTAATTAGCATTAAAGCGCATAACCAAGTTTCGGTTTATGGAAAAAAATTTCTCGAATAACGAGCCTGAAAGATTCGCGATGAGGAGATTTTGTGATTTGCTTCGCAATATCACAGATCGTTGTATCGCATTTTCATGATACCATTCCGCCACTTTATCACAATATCGCTCTGCCGTTCTATCACAATATCACAATATCGTAGGAGCGTGACATATGACAATTTTATGTTAAAGTGTTTTTTGCGAGGTGCGATTTTGCGATATGCGCCATCGCATATCGGCGTTTTGGGATTTTTAGCGTAAGCGGTCTTTGATACATGCGATGTGATATATGTTCTTCAATATGTAGTCTCGCATCATGATCTCTTGATCTTAGAATTCGGCTTGTAAGGAGGTATCATATCATTCTTTTTGCGGTGCGATATTTCCTAAGGAGTGATTTTATCTTACCTTATCATGAAACTTAGGCTTTTTGATTTTTTTCAAGGGTATTTTCCTAAGTTTATGATGGTAAGTTTTATTAAAAAAGGAAATACAAGCAATAATTAGTTTTTCAAATTTTTTAACTAAGGGTCCCCTCTTATTTAGCATTAGTAATAACACTAAATAAAAAGGGGGGTTGTTGCTGGCCACAACACCATGGAAGAAGGTAAGCTACTAGGACACATCATCTCTAAAGATGGCATCTGCATTGATCCTGCCAGAGTGGAGGCTATTCAGCAATTAGACTTCCCTAGGAACAAGAAAGAGATTCAGTCGTTCAATGGGAAAATTATTTTTTTGAGGAGATTTATTCCTAATCTAGCTGAGCATTTGAAAGAAGTGACAAATATGTTGAAGAAGGATATCAAGGTAAAGTGGTCTTTAGAGGCTAACAAATCATTTCATGTGGTAAAAATTGTATTATCTACTGCTCCTATTTTGATTAGCCCATATTATAACTCAGATTTCATCATTTTTTCTTTTGCTTCTGAGCACACATTAGCAGCAGTCCTAATGCAAAAAAAAATCAGAAAAACGAGCAGCCTATAGCATTCTTCAGCCACACTATAAGAGATGCAGAATTGAAATACAATATTATTGAAAAGCAAGCATTGGCATTGGTAAAAGCCCTCAAAGATTTCAGAGTTTATATTCTACATTCACATACTATTGTTTATGTCCCTACTGTAGTGGTAAAAGAAATTCTTGTACAAACAGATCCAGAAGGCAGAAAGGAAAATGGTTTGCAGGAAATGCTAGAATATGACCTGGAGATCAAACCTACAAAGCTCATTAGAGGACAAGGGTTAGCCAAGATTATGGTAGAATCAAATCTACATGCACTGGATATTAATTTGATGGCTGCACTATCAGAAGAATCAGAAGAAAAGGACCCTTTCTTACAAGTGTCTGATATGTTTATGCCTTCACCTTGGTACTCCAACATTGTCTATGTCTTGCAACACTTGAGTCCTCCTCCAAAATTTCCCAAAGGTAAAGTTAGATCACTGAAACTCAAAGCTTCAAAATATTGTATTCTGGATGGTGTTTTATTTTGGAAAGATCCTAGAGGTGTGCTACTAAATTGTTTAATAGAAAAGGAAGCTAATGATATAATGAAGGATTTTCATAAGGGAGATTGTGGAGGTCGTCATTTTTGGAAAACTACAGTAAACATGTTCTTAAGAGCTAGTTTCTATTGGTCCACCCTCTTTTTTGATACATACAAAATAGTCATGAGCTGCCATGAATGTCAGATTTTTCAAGTAAAGAGGAAACTTCTACCATTACCACTACAACTAATTTTGATTTCAGCTCCTTTCTAGCAGTGGGGCCTTGATTTCATTGGTGAAATCCATCCATCATCTTCAACACAACACAAATGGATATTAACAGTCGCCAACTACTTTACAAAGTGGATTGAAGCTATCCCAACCAGGCAAGCTACTGATTCTGTCATCATTTAATTTATGGAGTCTAATATCTTGTCTAGATTTGGCTGCCGACAGAAAATAATAATAGACAATGTTGCTGCTTTCAGATAAAAAAGAATGGTGGATTTCTGTGCCAAATATCATATTGTGCTAGGACATTCCACTACATATCATCCACAAGGGAACACTTTGGCTGAATCTTCCAACAAATATCTGGTCAACATCATCAAGAAGGTCCTGGAGGCAAACAAGAAGAATTGGCATAAAAAACTCTTCAATGCTTTGTCGGCGGATAGAGTTAGCACCAAATTGTCAATAGGTATGTCTCCTTTACAGCTGGTATATGGATTTGACATAGTATTTCCTTCATCTCTTGCTTTCCTAGTAATGAAAATCCTACAGGAATTGGATAGTGAAACTAATGACATACAAAGGAGAATAAACAAGATGATTCATTTACAACAGACAAGAGAGGAAGTTTTTTAGAACACATCAAAACTCCAAGAGAAAATCAAAAATATTTATGATCACAAAACCAAGGAGGACAATTTCAATTTGGGAGATGTAGTGCTTTGGAGGGATGCTAGAAAGACAGAGGCAAAGATGGTAAGTTTGAGAACTTATAAAAGGGACCATAGAAAATCTCTACATTCAGAGGAAAGAATGCTTTCTTGTTGGAAGAGATGGATGGAAAATATTATTCAGGAGGGGCGACCAATGGTAGGCTTCTCAAGCACTACTATGTCTAAAATCTAGAAAAGTCATCATCATTGTACATGCCAGTGTGTATTTTACTTCTAGCATTTTAGATAACTGTCATTAGAGTTTGAAGCCTGAAGTGAAGGCCCTAAGGCTCTTTGAGTTAGTAATTTTTCCATGTTTTTTATTTTTAGTTCTTTTGTCAGTGAAAAAATCAGTTTTTATGCATGTTGACTCCATTGCCCAATGAATAACGGCACTTGGTCTATGGTGTTCTTGACACCTCCAAGGAGCTGCCATCCCTAGTTGGAGCCAATGTTAGTGTCAGTCTTGTTAGCCTGTCACCTGGATCAAAAAATGCTTTTACCATGATCTTTTAGAGCTTTCATCATCAAATTTTTTTGTTACTACATTTACACAACAAATTTGGTCATTATATGGTCAGTCCAAGATGGAGTCATTGTCTGAAATTTCACTCATGCTGGTTGCTTATCACACACCATGAAAATGGGTCAAGTCATCATCATCATTCCATTAGGTCTTAGGTCATCCATTAGGCCACAAGGGTCCCCAAGGTCCACCATTTCCATAGTAAAATAAAAAAAGAAGTCAAACATGATAAAGCAAAGAGTTGAAGAATTGAAACATGATTTATTCACATTTTCATGACATCAAAGGTTTAAGAAGAAAGAAGCACCAGCACTCAGGAGATGCAAAAAGCACATTTACAATGGTAAAGGTAAAATCTACCTTCAGAAAAGTGAAATCAGTTCACAAAGGAGGATTAGTTTCTTTCCTCTTTTTGAAAAAGTGAAGAAATTACCCCTATATAAACTCAAAAAGGCTCAAAAACTTTTCATTCATGTCTCATTCACTCATCACTGAGCTCTCTCACCTAAAAAAGCAAAAAATCTCTTTCCCTAGGAGAAATTGGCCAAAAATTGATGGTGTTGCGTGTAGATACATTGCGCTACGCTTTGAAGGTTAGGCGTTGCGTGTAGGTGAACTGCGTTGCGCTTTGGCGCTATGCGTAGGAGAATTGCACTGTGCACAGGACAGAGTGCTCGAAACTCACCCAAATTTTCCCAAAATTCAAAGTTTTTTCTTTCAGACTTGGTCAAATTTCTTACTAAGGCTGAAGAACAAGTAATTACATCATTTCCCTATATTGTTGCTTTCCCATTTGCATCCCATGTCAATAATTTCTCAAGCTAGGGTTTGTAGCAAAAGGGCCATGGGAAATGCTAGGTAGAAATGGTCACCACAATTTTTCATCTCCTAAACATGTAAATTAACATTATACACCTGCACACATGTATGATGAGTCATTTTGACCAGTCCATCCACCTCCAAACCAAGTTTAAACACTAAAAAAACAAAACCCTAGCTATTCCTAGAGTTATTTTGACCAAATCACATCATAAACCTTCTTGGTCTCACTTACAAGCAGCCACATTTTTTCACCATTTTCCTCGCTCATTTCCATCAGTTTTTTAAATCCCTCTCATCTTTCACAAAACCCCTCCCATCATTTTGTCAAAATTCCTCACATCTATTTTCACTTCCTATTGCTAGGATTTTGTGTCAACATGGAGATTGATCCTTCACCAGAGAGAAAGAGACAAAACAAAGGATGGAGGATTTTTAGATATGAACCATCATATTGCAATAAGATCAACTGCTATCCTCTCATCAAACAATGCTTTGAAGATGTTCACTGTTTGGAATTTTGTAAAAAAGTAAGTGAAGCAGGGTTTTATGAGCAGCTGATAGATTGGGTAGCTACACACTTGAAAGGGGAAACTGTTTTCATTGCTAGTATTGAATTTAGCTTCTCAATGGCCTCCATCTCATTAGCAACTAGTTTACCAGAAAATGGTGAATACTGGTTCAAGGGAATGAGTCTAGATCTTGAAAACTATAAGCCCTTCTTAAAGACTCCATACAGAGACACACATACTCAACTTATGCCCTTTAGATATTTTCTTGAGAAGTATGCTCCTCTAATGAAGACCATCATGAGGTTCTTTACCTATGAAGTTAGATTCTCAAGGTTGTATGCATATCACATTCGCCTCTTGATGCACTTCACATCTCAAAAGCCACTCAACATGTGCAATTACTTGTTCAGGAGTATTTCAAAAATGTTTGAGAAGATGCAATTGAAGGACAAAGAGCACTCTCCAAGCTCGTTCCATCACAATCTCATCAAAACCATTGTCCTTCATTAGTTGGCAGAGAGGGGTATGTCTTGGGAAGCCTTTTTAGAAATAGCTTTGAAATGGCACGAGGAAAATTTAGCATCTCAGTCCCCAAGTGCACCAAAACAACAAACAAAGATGGGGTCATCTAGAAAACCAGCAGAGAAGATTCAACTACCTGGGTGAGAGATCACCAAAGTGTATAAGAAAGGGCATAGGCTTGTGTTTTCTTCTCACAAAGAGAAAGGGGCCAAGCCTTCTTCATCGACAAAGAAGGTATTGACAGCAAAGGATAAGAAGACAGTTGAGCATGCGTTAGAGATTATCGATCTAGAAGAGGAAGACAAGATTTCAATTATGAAGTAGATTATCAGGGACAAGGACTACCAAATCAAGGAGTTGGAAATAAATATGGAAAGAGCAAAGTTCATTATATCATTCCTTGAACGAGAAAACATTCAACTCAAAGCAAAAGAGTTGATCTTAGAAAAGGAAAAAGCCAAGTTATTGCAGTAGGTTGGAAAAGGCAAGGAGATCATAGAATCAAGCGAGCCTAAAGGATCAAAAGGTATAGGAAAGAGGAAAAGACCAAGAACCAGAGGTCTCAAGGAAGCTTTGCAAGAGGAACAAAAACAAATATTGTTCAATGAAGACCTTGACGTAGAAGAGAGGATTTCCCTAGAGGTACATCAAGATAAAGAATATTGGCTCAACAGGGTGAATGAAAACCTGGAGAAGCTCCTAGAGAAGGCAAATAGAGATAATCAAATGCTCAGACACATGGTGCATCATTATCAAGCTCAAAACATGATCACTAATGTCAAAGTGAAACAACTCAAAAACAAGCTCAAGGAGACCAAAAAAGATCAAAAGGATGAGGGAAACTTTGAGATGCTTACTGAAGCATCCATGAAGCTATAAAAAAATCATTTTTACACCTTCCCTCCAATTTTGAGCTAGTTTTGAGCATTTTGAGTTTTTGGGCAAATTTTGGTCTAAATTTAGAAATTTGGCCTTTCTAGAAGGGCTGCGCTTTTTCCTCAGGCATCCATTTGAGGAAGGGTTTACATTTTTAGAAAGGTCTTGGCATCCTGTAAAAACCCATTTGACCATATTTTGTAGAGGTGGCTTAGTTTGGGAGAAAAAGGCAAAAACGCGGTGAAAAACTAGTATTCTAGACCATTTTTTGACAGGGGCTGTGCTTCTGGGGTGACCTTGGGAGAATGAAATTTTTAAGGTCTTCTCATCCTCCAAATTCAAAAATTAAAACTATTCTAGAAGCTAGACTTGAAGGGATAGTTGACCGTTCTCTCATATTTTCATTTTGACCCTTGGAAAGGACCTCAAATCATCTCAAATATGGTGCTGCGCTTTTGCACTTTCTGTGTTTTAAATTGTAAAATTTCACTGTGTAAAATTTCTAGTTTCTAGTCTGACTCGGTCAAAGTCAAGATTCTCTATATAATGGCAAAATTTACGAGGCTAGGTGATGTAGGCATGAATAAATGCATATCATATGTTGTTTTTGATGTTTATTAGGCCTCATAAAAGAATAAAACTCCTAATCAAACTCTTCATGAGGTGTTTGAGTTGCACCTTCTCACTCTCACCTCTTGGTTGAGAGAATCTTAGAGTTAGTTCCTCCACCAAGGAATTCAACTCTTGAATGTGGGAAAGTGGTCTAGGAGGGTCTATACGTAATATTTCACTTTAGGAGAAGAGGGTTGAACTTTTTGTAAAGGAGGCTTGCATTGTAATCATCTTTTAGCTAATATAGACACAGGTTGCAGCTATTTTCAAGGAACTCTAGTGAGTTCATGGTGCTTGTACTTCATTCTTTTTGTTTTCTCATGGTCTAAGCATCTTTATCTACATTATATCTCTTCTTTCTATGAATGCCTTGTGATAAAATACTCAGAATTCTTGTTTTACAAGCTTTGTTATCTAGTTTTAATGGTTATGTGTTTTTTCTTCCTAAGCTAATGAAATCATGTTTATTTATGCTCATTAGTTTCTTCCACATTATATCCTCTATGCTACACTGAAAAATACTCAAATTACACCATGGATTCCGACATCTAGCTCCTTCTTATGCTTACTCTTGTATTCCCATAGCTTAGACCTACTTGTGGCTCCACACCCTAAGTTCAGCCATCCCTTTAAAAACCAAAATTTTCACAAACAAATACACATATCTAGCCCAAAATTCATTTGATTTAAAGTCATATCACTGATAAGAGACTTAGAGATATCCCTCTCATGCTGAGTAGGGCTAGCTATTGAGTTGAAGTGGTTTGAGGTTACCCTTGTCGATTTCCTTTTCAAGTTAGGAGATTGTAATGACTAACAAGAACTACAATAATTTCAATGTTCGTATACCTAGTCTGGAAATAAGTCTTGTAGATGTCCTCTTCTTTTATGCATATATGATGGTATCATAATCTCAAATCAATCTTCGAAAACATTGTTGCTCCTCAAGCTAATCAAACAAGTCATCAATCATCAAAAAAGGGTACAGGTTCTTAATCGTCACCTTGTTCAACTACTTGTAATCAATGCATAACCTAAAAGTATGATCTTTCTTCTTCACAATCAACATTGGTACACCCCAATGTGACAGACTTGGCCTAATGTATCCTGTGTCAATAATTTCCTTTAACTACAATTTCAATTCCACTAGCTCTGGAGTGTTGATCCTGTAAGGTACCTTTGATGCCCGTGTTTCTCTCGGTACCAACTCAATAGAAAATTCCACTTCCCTGTGAGGTGGTAACTCTAGAATCTTTGCTACAAACACATCTTGAAACTACTGCAAAATCAGATACCTTTTAAATACCTCTGCATACTCAACATCCTTACCATTGTCACCAGAAATATGCACTGTAAATAATACACGCCCTTTCCTGCTACTACACTTTTCTGCATAGATATAACCATCCTAACTGATGTTTCCTTCTTCTTACCTTGAAAGACTCTTTTTTCTCCTATGTCATCCACTCATTCAATGGCCTTATCATAACAATCTACCTTGTTCCTATGAACATACAACCAACCCATACCCAACAACATATTGTATGATCCCAATAGAAACCTGTTTAGATGCACTAATGTAGGCATACCAATCAACTCAAATGCAAAAGCTCTTACCTAGTGATGAACTATTTTCTTAGTATCTATAGCCAACTACAGTAACCAAGACTTTACATGCACTTCTTTATTTAAACCACACTTATGCACTAGGTCATCATTAACATAACTATAATTAGATCCAGGGTCAATCAAAATAGAATTAACATGATCACAAAGATTTTTGTCCATGTTAATAATATTTGAACTATTTTCTTAGTATCTATGACCAACTGTACTAACCAAGACTTTACATGCACTTCTTTATTTAAACCACACTTATGCACTAGGTCAGCATTAACATAACTATAATTAGATCACGGGTAAATCAAAATAGAATTAACTTGATCACAAAGATTTTTTTCCATGTTAATAATAGTTGTGTGATGATCAACCAGCTTGTTATCCAATTCTCCATAGATCCGTGGAATACTTTTTCCAACATCTCCAACAGCCTGTGCCTTTTGAGCACTATAAATATGTGGAAACTCCCTCCTACAATGATCCTTGCCATAATTCCAACACTATAAAGGCTTCTTGCCCTCACCCTTGTTCTTCTCCATAGACTAAAATCCATGTTCTCTATCAGGTGCATTGAACTTCTTGTGTCGTGTTGCATTGTCCTTGCCATTTGTATCTTGTAGTTTTCCTCTCTTCTTATCCCATTTTCCTTTAGTAGTGTTATTACCTTTCCAATATTTCTTAGTCTCAAACCTGAACTTCAATTTCCCATAATAATTCTTTAGTCTTTTGATGGATTTGTCCAATGGTCTAGGCTTATCAAACTCAATCCCATCTTTGAATGCTACTAGCAACCCACTGATGAATCTATGAATATTTTATTTCTCCTCTTTTAGATAAGGTAGATACCTCAATAACTCCAAGAAATTAGTCATGTAGTGCTCATGTTATAGACATTTTTGGGCACTTCAACCCCAATCATAAATGTCCATAAACTAAGGGCTCTTAAGTCCCTAAAAGTGTTGCTTCACTGCCTAAAGGAAACAAGGTCAACTGATTACATCATCTCCCAGAAGTTCTCCACTGAAAACTGCTCATAAATGGTCAAAACTGGACCATACTGAAAGCTCAATGCAGAAGGTGCGATGCATATCACCTTCCCAGTGTACAGGG
>APFE031240870.1:7500-19242 GCA_000404065.3 Pinus taeda | reverse complement strand
GCGGAAATAATGCTTGTAAGGATCATTCTTTCGAATACTCCATCCCACAGTGCCAATAGGTCTGGTCGAAATGAAGCTTGGGGGGCTAATGAGACCCATTTTGTAATATATGTTTTTATGATAATATAATCAAAGAAATTTGATTGACAAAAAAAAACATGGTAAAGTGGGAGTGGATATCCACGATTAAGAATGTTGTTTAACTCATATATTAATTCATTTTATAATAGTAATAGTAGTAGTAATAATAATAATAAAGTTATAATCTAGTTAATTTTTACAATATATTTTAATCTAGGCAATGTAAGATGTATTGTGGGGTATGCATTTTGATGCTTATCAATATTTACCAACCATCTAATTTATATGGATGTGCTAGTTAAAAGTTATTCATAAAAAAAAGGTTTTTCTATCACTTCATAGTTTTAAGATGATTTCACATTCATGTTTAACTTTTTAATTTTTCATGTTATTGAATTTGAAATTTTCAATTAAAAGAAATCATTCATGAAAAGTAATTAGTATAACTTTTTAATTGGGAAATGAAAATATCAAAGTGAACAGGTATTGTATGGCAATTTAGTTCTTCTCAAAAAAATTAAAATTAGAAAATATATAACAAATACTGAGCTTAATAGGACTAAATACATGTAGAAAGGAATCCATAACTTAAGATAACTTTCTTTCTTTATATATATATAGGAATCCATAATGCAAGATTGAACTGTATATCCTAAAGAAAAAGGAAGCAAAAGGAAACGTACGACTTTTGAAGACCAAGTGCATATTAATGATTATAAATTAGGTGTAGACACCATTGTAACAAAATATATTGATACCATCTCATATATATTAGCTATTTCTTTTTGCAAAAGGTAAAAAAAGAAATAAATAAAGTATATATAATAATATAATAAAGTATAACATATATTATGTTAATAATAAGTATGTATAATATTATTATATTTATATTATATATTAACATATATAATATTGTTGGGGTGAGATATGGGAGGAGTGAAGTGGGAGGTCTAGTGCATAATGATGATGGGCTAGGGTTTTGAATTTTTAACCAAGGGGAAAGTTTCTTTCCTCCTCACTAAATCTCTCTGATTTTTCGTTTTTCACCTAGTAAGTTTGTGTTTTTTCCTGTTATAGAGGAGAGGAGTCAACGGGGGATTATCTGTTACTGCATCGAGTCTTGTAGAGAGAGGTAAATGAAGAGATAACTATTAAGAGGAGATCAAATTTCTGGTGGGCCTGACAACCTTTGATCTGGAATTTTTTACTATAAAAGCTTCTAGCATGGTCAGGGAGGATTTTGTGGACTTCAACAAAGAGAGTTGTGACTAAATTCCCATTTTTAGAAATTTTGAGGAGTTTATAGCCTACTAGAAAGAAAGGAGACAAGGAATAGAGGGGTCAGACCTCCAATCAACATTTTCCACGGGCCTAGTCCTGGTGGAGGTTTGGAGAGAATGTTTGCAACTAGAAGGGATACCATCGTAGATAATCGTTTGCCTATGGAAGGAATCCGTTATCTCCCTTGGTCACATAAGGGTTCAGTCTCTTCTTGAGGGGTTATGGGAAAAAACCCCAGTAGCAATATTGTTTTTTGGGACTTTACGCACTCATGTAGGCTTGGCTACGGAGATCTCCTCTAAGGTAAATGCACCTTGCTCATAAATTAATTATGTGCCTTATGGGGAAGGGAATCATGGGTACCTGGATGATTTGATTTAGGCATTGAAACACCATCTGCACAAGTTGTTACAAGGCAAGTCTCGACTAAGGGTTACAACCCAATTTCCAGTAGCATCCCAAATTATATGCAAAACCTTTTTGTTCTAGTGTTTCAAAATATTGGGGGCTTTGAATCTAGGGGAGGCGAGCGGGATGTTCAAAGAATTGAGGGTTTCAAAAAACCTCATTCAGTGGATTCAAGCCAGGCATCTAAGGGAGAAAAGGATAGGGTCATCAAAAGAAAGAAACCTCACACCAAATTCATCATGAGCTTAGGGGTGGATGTGTGGATACAAGAAGTGACAATGATGACAGGTAAAAACCTAGTTAGTAGGATGTCAGACTAGAAGTTCAACATCAAAATGTTGGAAGCTTGGGTGGTTTTCGAAGTAAGTCCAATTGTTTCAAACCCCCATGATGTTTTTATTTTGGCCAAAGGGTGGATACAGCTTGACTACAAATCTCATGAAGAATCCCTAGCCATATCTTAGAGGATATGGAGTATAGACTCAACTCCAGTTATATTAAAATTTTGGACACCCCTTTTCGATGCGATTAGGGAGAGGTTAGACATAACACTAATCTAGGTTTGGCTCCTCAGTTGGCTTCCAAAGTTATGGAAAGAGGAGATTTTCAAAGATGTGGGGAATAGTCTAGATACCTTCCTAGTGGTGGATTACTCTTTTCTACTAATCAAATACAAATTGATGGCAAGGGTTTTAGTAAATATTAACTTACGAGAGGGCTTATTAGAAGACCTAGATATGGGGGATGGAAGCAATAATCTACAACCTTTGGACTATGAAGGGATTATGTTCAAATTCTGAAGATGTCACCAATATGGACACACCCTAAAGTTTTGTAAGTTTTTGTTAAAAAAAGTTTTAGAAAGATCATCAGCCGAAGGAGACCACTAAGGTAACTTCATCCAATGTTGGCCCGAGTGCACTCAGGAATGATACCTCACACACCCCCTCAGATACTCCCATGGACGAAACTTCAATTCATTCTCAATGAGCTAAGGATCTAATAGAGGAAATCTCTCTGACGCTAGAAGGAGGTAATCGAGTTCATCTTGCACTAATTGGAGCTCTAGCCACCTCCTCTAGTGGTATGTTGGTATCTAAGCCTCTTGTTACTTCTCTTATTGAATCATTTTCTGATTTGGTTAAAGAATGGGTGTTAGTTTGTGAGAATAGGTCCTCTGTGATTCCTTGTCACTGGTCATATTCCTTTCCTTGTCCAAAGTTGCATGTGACTTACATAAGGGATCTGCCAAAATTGATATTAAGGTTTTTCCAAAAATAAAAGATCCATCACAAGTTGTTGGTTATTGTGGGTGGATGGATCTTCTCCATATTATTTTGGCATGTTCTAACAAAATCTTTTGCTTCTAAAGATAAAGCCCAAATGCTCAATTGCAAGAGCCTATGTACCCATAATCGTGAGTATTTTTTCTTATCACGTGAGTGATAATCCCTTTAGTACACAAGTCTTACGGTTGAGCTTTTGGACTTCATCTAAAAAAATATAGTATTTTACTATAGAAAGGCACATAAGGCAAATGAAATTTTAAGAGTTAGCAAATTTTGATAGAAAAATTTCCTTAATATCTTCTCTATATGATTTGAGAAGGCTTTGACGCTAACAAAATTTCACATGAGAAGAATGTGATTTCTCTCGATTTAGGTAGTTAATTTACTTCACAACAAAGATTTACTAGAAAGTAAATTTTCCCTATCAATCACTACAAACTTAACAAATGATTCCATTCACTATGTGCGGGTAAAGTGGGAAACATTATTTTAAATACTAAAGAAGTTTTCAATATATGGGATATGAGATTAGAAAAACAAAGAAAAAGAGTTCAAGGTTAAAGATAAATAACCCAACATCCTCATAAATCCTCTTCTCTCAAGAATAAATTCTCTTTAGGGTTGAGCAATGTCATCCTCTTGTGTAAGGCTCATCAGCGTTGAGCAATTCAAAAGCATATTTGTAGACAAGAGGTAATTTTGATGACCAAATCCAAGACAAGGCATTGAAAACTTTAGAAAAGTTGTGATTGTTCCCTATTGTACATGCAAGAAAATCCCAAGCAAATTGAATGAGCCATATAAAAGTTCTTTATCTCAAAGAAAACAAGCATATTTTAGATTCAAAATCAGAATAATAATAATAATAATAATAATGTATCTACAAATGCATGCATCATGGAAGTTTCAAAGTCATCTCATATTAGGGTTCACTAGAAAACGCTAACAAATATTTGGGTTGTAAATTTAGACAACAATCTTCATCCTTGAAGAAGTTAAGAAGGTAAGGAAAGTAGAGAGAGCGTCATATTTCTAAGGCATCTACAGTTCAACTCAATTTTTCATAAGTTAAATAAAAGGTGGGTACACAAAAGTTTGCTTTCGTTAGATTATAAGAGTTCAGACTGAACTTCTCATTTGGACTCTAAGGGAGCCTGAAAACTTTGAATCTCATATGGAAATATATCCAAACTTCTTTACAATATAGAGAGCAAGGCAACTAGCATAGAAATAAGTTATATTAAAATCCATGGATGACCAAAGCTCAATGGAATGGAAAATTATAGAGTTTGTTACATATAGTCAAGTGGAAATTACAACTATCTAAAAACTTTGAAAAAAGAACTTGACAATACATTCCTGCAGCTCTTGGACCATCTACCCAATATTTTTATGCTATTTGGAAATTACATTACTAAATATGAATTTCACATTCAATGAATGCTTGCACAAGGGTCACAACACCACAGTGATTGAAGGATTTTGAAACCCTATAGAATGTTTGCCAGCCACCAAAACTCATCAAGAAATTTTTAGTATCTTATCTTTACAAAAACTAACAAGTAATGGGGACATGCATTGGAAGCCTCTTCAACATGGTAGATCATTCTTCTCAATTCAATAATGTCAACCCAAGTGGATAGCCTAACTATAGGAAACATACAGGCCCATACGAAGAACATATGTACGCAAATCCATAATACAATTACATAACATGTTGGAAAGGGGCACCCACATGGATTAGCATTCCAACATGGCAAGCAAAGGAAATTCCTTTTCATAAAGTGGGTAGGTACCCTACGAGTGAAGGTTATCATGTTCCTTCCATATCAAATGGTCATTTATTGCTTTATTTGTATAGCAAAGAGAAGGCACTTTCATGTATGTTTTTAGAAAATGGAAGGTTGAGTTCATTATTACTTTCTACACACTGAAACGAGTCTTGTTGAGACAATCCGGGAAACTTCCTTTGCCGTTCAACTTCATCAACTTTGGATACCATAGGAATGGACTTGTTGACTATTATAACAATATTCCATCTTTTTTTACCAATGTTCCATTGAGTTTTTGAGACAGGGAAATGCGTGAGCGGGGATAAACACAAGGGGGTCATATATAAGCAACCCCAAAATTTAGCGAAATCTCCGGGAAATGGGGGGACATCAAAGTCATAAAAAATATAAAATTATTAAAAAATTATTATATAAAAGATAAAAAATAAAATCCCAACAATGTAAATTTGACATTTCTGCAATCATCAATGTAAACTTGTAAATGTAAAAGTAAATTACTAAATTGAATCCATCATTTGACATTATTCAATGTTCCATCTAAATTCTTTATTTGGAAATGGGTAGGTGTATCAAGATTAATAGCCCACTCTGTGTTCATTTAGCACTTTAAATGAACAACATTGTCTAGCCATAGCAAGTAAAGACACAATACAAATAATGAAAGTAAGTGTCTTCATGGGAGGAAATCCTATTGACTTCTATAGCAATTTTATAAGAGAACTTGTACCATCAACCAATCCAAGAAATGAAAAATAGGAAGGTTGAGTTGCATTCATATAAAATTAAAGCTTGAGTTAATAGTAAAAAAAATGGTAAGTTTAGAAAATTCCATTTAACTATGATACATGAGCAATTGGTCCAAGCTAAGAATCTCTGAGATTTAATGGAAGATTCCTTAGAGATACTTGATGCATATCCTAAAAGATTTTTTGTTGTTCCCTTCTCAACAAACTCTACACATACTAAAACCAGGTATCAAGTCCAGGAATCTACCTCATCAGAAATTGCTTATAAGGTTGAAGAACCATCAAAGACTAACTTATGGAAGTTATTTGTTCACTAAGTCATTAATAAACACTGGTATTAAATTGTGTGCAAACATTTACCAATACTATACAATCCATAAGTGCCAAATCTTAGAGAAAATATATCAATGGCATTCTAAAATGTCCAATAAAAAATTAGATTGTGTTATATCATTCTAACTAATTCATTTTCCTCCCTACTAAAATCCTCATAAGCTTCAACATGGAAACTCCATGGAGTAACAATATCTAACTCAAATAATGTCTTGAACACACAAAATAATAAATCTATGATGAATTACAACAATAATGAATTATGGAAAAGACTACATGAATAAATGCATTATAAATATTTTGAATTTTCCCAAATCTATTGGGAAACGATATGTATAAATGATAATATACAAAAATGCAATTATGATATCTTGCATTTTTCTAGTTGCTTTCTCACTTCATTTAAGTAAAACTTACGTATAAATGACAAAACAAACTATTCAATTCCTATACATATATTGATATCAGTATTTATCAATGTTCAGTGGGCTCAATAGTAGGGCACTCCTTAAGCTGGCACAATCAATGGAGTCATTCATGTTAAGATATTTTTTAGTTTTCACTTCTATTGGTCAGTGAATGGATCAATCAACACATGATATTAGTCACACCTCCATTATAAACATTATAAACATCTTGAGTGCACAATCAATAAATAATGATCACTATCTGTCAGTAACAGTGAGTAATGGCACACTTCCAAAATGTTGTAAACAAGCTGCTCCTTAAGTTACACGAGCACTAGATTTGAACGGGGCATGCAGGAACACAAGGTCTACTCCTTTTAGGCTCAAATAATTCTATAACTAAAATGGCAGATGCACATTTCCCTGCTGCTTGGACATCAAGTGCTAGGTGTTTTGGATGTGGGAAACCCTACAAAGGCCAGAAGAAAAATTCATGTTCTGTTTGCTCTGTTTTGTATGATCTCTCCCTTTTAAATGGAGGTAATGGAAATGAAGATTAGTCTAACCATTCACCCTTAATAACAAGCATAATATTTTTCTTTTTTGACAGTCTTGTCCGAATATATACATAAGATTCTATGTAAAACTTGATCCAAGGGTGGCCTATAGCAATAGATGAAAACATTGTTAGAATGAGTCGTATATTTCTAATTGCTTTTAAGAGAAAATAACAATAGCACATATATGAAGAATGTCAAATGCCCAGCAATTCAACAATTTTACTCATTGTAAGTGAGCAACAGTCATCAATGGCATGCCTTCAAAATGTTGTACACAAACTGTGTCTTAAGTGAGATGTGTTAGCTCCCACAATGGTCGCCGATGATTCGGTCACCATCTGCTGCCGTTTCATTATAGAAACCAACTACTGTTGATTAAATTCTTGTTGGGAGCTCTTGGAGTGGTCCATTACTCCTTCTACAATTCTCTACCATGTTTTGTGGAACACTTGACACATAGCCAACAGAAGCTTGATGGAAGCTTGGCTATAAATATTTTTGTTTGGTCCCCAAGCTCACTAACTCAATCCCCTTCAGCCTTACACCATCAAGTTAGAGTGAGAGAGCTTGCAAGTGCCATGTGGGTGAAAGAAAAAGTCTGCAGAGGGTGAATGGCCTCGTGTCTTTGAGTAGTTAGATCCGTTGTATTTTTGCACTCTCCGTTTCGGTAAGGTTCCTCTCTGCATGTACTCTTGACGATGGAGGGCCTGTAACCCTTCCAATGTTCACCATTGTTGGCTAGTCTCAGTTGTCGAGCTGATACATCGGCTCTCCACTTGTCCAAGGAGTTTTCGACACCAGGAGACCATCCCTCAGTTAGCCGACCTTCCTCCTTCTCATGCAGGCTCAAACCATTAGTTTTTTGCTTCAGGACTACTGGTTTTAATAGAGCCAAGCCAGCAGAGAGAAGAAAATTGTATACGGTTCAAAGCTCTGAAAGGCAGTTGTTGGAGCTTTTTCAAAGGCAGTTGATGTTGGAGGTCTGAGCAACTTTATTTCGGCGATTCCATTATCCTGTACAACAACAAATTGGGTAACTATAGGAAATCTTGCTTTTATCTAATATCAGAGTGTGAGCAAGCATCAATGGCCGGAGGTATGATTTATTGGGTATTAAAGTTTTTTTAAGTTTTCGATTCTTTTAAGTGTTTTTCCCGCATTATAGAGTCGTTATTTAAGCAAACATTTGGTATCAGAGCATTTTTATCTCTGCATTGGCGTTTATAGACATGCTCTATTTGGTTAAATTTCATATTTTGAGAATTTTCTGAATTAAGGCATTTATTTGAAAATATATCTAATTTTTGCTCAATTTGAATGCTTATAATATTTATTTGGTTTAATTATATGCAATTTGCATAGTTTTTGTGCAAATTTATTAATTATGCCCATATTTAATTTGCATGAATTGATTATTTCTGCTTTAATTAATACATGCTATTTTGGATGAGTATACGAGACCCATTGTTGAATGTTACGCATGAATATTATAGTTTTATTTATGCAATTTATAATCATTCTCATATCAAGTTAATTTTTATGCATAAAAGAAATAATGTCTAATGATCCATATAATTTTTAATTGATTAGAGAATAGCCATAGCATCTCTAATTAAATAATATTATATATTATGATTGATTAGGATCACATAAAGAATATTTAGGCACTAATTAACCCACAAGAATTATGAATTAATAGTTTTATCATAAAGTTCAAATCTAAGATAGAATTTATATCAAATTATAATCATAATATACCCTTTATAATTATGAATTAACTGAATAATTTGATAAATTCTATCATAAAGAATAATTGAATCTACTTGAATTGGAAATTTAGCACACAGGCAATTTTATGTCATTAGATTCAATTTTAAGCATGATTTACATTGGTAAAGCATTATCTTTACGCCTCAATTTTTAACATAAGCATGTGATATTTAATTTTATGCAGTTGTACAACCTGCAAATTTCTCTGAAATTCATTGTGATATCCCTGAACTTAAGGGAGATAGCTATAAGGTTTGGAAGGAGAGGGTTCTCCTTCATTTGGGGTGGATGGACATAGACTATGCTATTAGGAAAGATGAACCACCGACACTCACTAATACCAGCACTACAACAGACATCATGCTTTATGAACGATGGGAATGATCTAATCCCTAAGCATGATGTTCATTAAGACTAAAATTTCAGCTGGTATTCGTGGTTCCATTGATTAGCATGAAAAGGTCTGAGACATGTTGAAAGCCATTGATGGTCAATTCGTCATTTCAGACAAGGCATTAGCAAGCACCCTAATCATGAATTTCTCATCCCTAAGGCTCACTAGTGTGAAAGGTGTACGCGAGTACATCAAGCAAATGAGGGACACTGTGGCTCAATTGAAGAAACTCGAGGTTGAAATGTCAGAGTCTTTCCTGGTGCACTACATCCTGAACACCCTTCCGCACCAATATGGACCCTTCAAAATCTCATACAACACACATAAGGATAAATGGTCAATTAATGAACTCATGACCATGTGTGTTCAAGAGGAAGGGAGACTGGTGATGGAAGTAGGAGAAAGTGCAATGTTGGCAACGCATGGAAAGGGCAAATCTCAAGCTAATCGAAAAGGGAAAGGTAAAGTACCCTCCCCAAGCTGATATCAAGAAGGATTCCAAGTGTTTCTTCTGTAAAAAGAAGGGACACATGAAGAAGGAATGCACCAAATTTCAGAAACGGCTTGCAGACAAAGGTAATCCAATCTCGTTTGTTTGTTATGAATCTAATATGGTTAATGTCAATATTAACACCTAGTGGATTGATTCTGGATCAACAATTCACATTTTGAATTCCTTGCAAGGTTTGCAAAACTTAAGGAATCCAATGGGAAGTAAGAAAAGCATCTTATCAGGAAACAAGATAGGCTCTCATGTGGAAGCTAGAATAGTGGCTTTGTTTTAGAATTAGAAAAGACTTTTTATGTTCTAAGTTTTTCTAGAAACTTGATTTCAGTTTCAAGGCTTGTACGTTTTGGATATTCCTTTAGCTTTTCAAAAACATCCTTCAGTTTATTTTATAAATTTGATTGTGTTGGGAATGGTATTTTGTCTAATGGTCTTTACTGCATTAATTTACAAAACAATGTTACTTATGTTATTTAGAGAATTTTCGGTGAAATCACATAAATAATCATTTTTCGACACGTTTTGAACCAACCAGTGTGGTTCATCGCCAGGACAAGTTGAAGAACTGATCCAGCTTAGCTAGTTAAATAGTTAGGGCAGAGACTCTAATGGCTAGATCGATAACGGCTAATTATGACCTTATGACCCTAGTCAAATAATTAATATTCTTTAGTTATTATAATTCCAAGAAATTAGTTAAATTGGGTAAAAAATATATATAAGTAAAGAACTCCTACAGGTTAGTCAATCATTTATCTATATGACTAAATATAATTGTTTATTAATTAATGTATATATCTATATACCTATAACGATCCCATATTCGGTTAACATCGGTTTATTTTATAGGTAAATTCATCAATCATGAAACAAAAATAATATAATAATTCAATTATCATTATTCCAATAATAATATTTAAGTATGAATATACCCATGTGATCAGGTAAATATATTAATACATATAATATATTAATCAAATATAAATAATATTATGTATTAGAAGGGATTAAATTAACTAATTCTATATACTACTAAAAGTTAAATAAAATTATATTCAACCTTTTAAATTCAACTTTTTAAACTCTATAAACTATTTCTAATGCTAAATACATATTAGAAATTGTAATTAAATAGTTATAAAGGGTAGTATATTACATATATATATATATATATAATATACATATATATATATATTATAGTCATAATCACAGGCTCATTAGGATGAATTTAATGGTTTATATATCATGTTATAATAGTATGTTATAAGATAATAATATTGGTATATTATTTAGGGTTTTTTCCCTATCCTGAGAGGTTGTTTTTGTTGGTTGGTCCCCCCTTTTTTCCCGTGGTTTATTTTAATTTTTAATATACTTTTAGCTTTTAAACATAATTTTTAATATATTTTTAGCTTTTAAACATGATTTATATATTCCCCCTTAATCTTAGCATCCCTATAGTGTATTAGAATTAGTATTGTTTAATCCTTTCTATTATCGTAATTACCTATTGTTATTCGTTTTATTAGTTATTAATAAGATATTTAATAATTAATTTCAAACCATTAAATATATTAACACTTAAAAAGTATTATTGAAATAATAATATTCAAGAAATAACTTAATAAATTATAATTTGATTTCATGATTTCAAGTGTATATATATTTGAGTACTATTAAACCTTTAGAATTGAAATGATAAATAAAAATAATTATTAAATAAATAATATACCAATAATATTATCTTATTACATACTATTATAACGTGATATATATAAAACCATTAAATTCATCCTAATGAGCCTGTGATTATGACTATATAAACAATTATAAATTACCCTTTATAACTATTTAATTACAATTTCTAATATGTATTTAGCTTTAGAAATAGTTTATAGAGTTTAAAAAGTTGAATTTAAAAGGTTGAATATAATTTTATTTAACTTTTAGTAGTATATAGAATTAGTTAATTTAATCCCTTCTAATACATAATATTATTTATATTTGATTAATATATTATATGTATTAATATACTTACCTTATCACATGGGTATATTCATACTTAAATATTATTATTGGAATAATGATAATTGAATTATTATATTATTTTTGTTTCATGATTGATGAATTTACCTATAAAATAAACCGATGTTAACCCAATATGGGATCGTT
>APFE031240870.1:0-5000 GCA_000404065.3 Pinus taeda | reverse complement strand
GAATTTGAAAGGGAACAAATGAAGAAAATTTTATATGCTCATGCTGTCAGAAGCCTAATGTATGCTCAAGTTTGCACAAGACCTAACATTGCATTTGTTGTGGGAATGTTGGAACGATATTAGAGTGATCTAGGTTTAGACCACTGGAGAGCTGCAGAGAAAGTAATGAGGTACCTTCAAGGAACCAAAAACTACATGCTTATGTATAGATGGATGGACAATTTGGAAGTAATTGGCTACTCAGATTCCGACTTTGTTGGATGTGTTGATTCATGCAAATCAACATCAGGATACATTTTTATGATGGCCGGTGGATCTGTATCATGGAGGAGTGCCAAACAGACCTTGATTGCCACTTCCACTATGGAAGTCAGGTTCATCTCCTATTTTGAGGATACTTTGCATGGTTTATGGCTTAAGAGTTTCATTTCTGGGCTTAGAATTATGGATTCTATCTCTAAGCCATTGAGAATGTATTGTGACAATTCAGTTGTTGTTTTTATGGCTAAAAACAACAAAAGTGGGAGTCGAAATAAACACATCGACATTAACTATTTAGCTATAAGGGAATGTGTTAAAGAAAAGAAAGTGGTCATTGAGCACATCAACACTGAGTTGATGATTGTTGATCCTTTGACTAAGGGCATGCCACCGTTGAAATTCAAGGATCATGTAATAAATATGGGACTTTGTTCCATTATGTAGTTTCTCATTTTATGGACAATGTTATTTTAATGAAATCCTTAATTATTGTGATGTTTTTCTCATATTTATGTGCACCTTAATTTGATTTGAGAGAATTCGTCTGTGTAGGACCAAGAATAAACATAAGGTTTATTCATTAAGAAATTGTTACCACATAAATTATGATAGAAATAAATACATAGTAATACATGGAAGATAATACTCATCATTAGAGGACTTATCGCCATGATTCATGTATCTATTAATTAATATAGATTTCCAATGGCTTTTAAGATGAGACATTAAGATTGGAAGTATGGACCAAATGGGAGAATGTTAGCTCCCACAACGACTGCCGATGATTCGGTCACCATCTACTGTCGTTTCCAATAATTATGGAAACCAACTACTATTGATTAAATTCTTGTTGGGAGCTCCTGGAGTGGTCCATTACTCCTTCTGTAGTTCTCTACCATGTTCAATGGAACACTTGACACATAGCAAACAGAAGCTTGATGGAAGCTTTGCTATAAATACTTTTGTTTGGTCCCCAAGTTCACTAACTCAATCCCCTTCAGCGTTACACCATCAAGTTAGAGTGAGAAGAGCTTGGAAGTGCCATGCGGGTGAAAGAAAAAGTCTGTAGAGGGTGAATGGCCTTGTGTCTTTAAGTAGTTAGATCCGTTGTATTTTTGCACTATCTGTTATGGTAAGGTTCCTCTCTGCACATACTCTCAGCGATGGAGGGCCTGTAACCCTTCCAATGTACACCATTGTTGGTTATTCTCAGTTGTCGAGTTGATACGTCGGCTCTCCACTTGTCCAAGGATTTTTCAACACCAGGAGACCATCCCTCAGTCCGCCGACCTTCCTCCTTTGCATGCAGGCTCAAACCATTAATGTTTTTCTTCAGGACTATTGGTTTTAATAGAGCCAAGCCAACAGAGAGAAGAAAATTGTATATTGAAGGTTCAAAGCTCCGAAAGGAAATTGTTGGAGCTTTTTCAAAGGCAGTTGATGTTGGAGGTCCAAGTAGCTTTATTTCAGAGATTCCATTATCCCGTACAACAACAAATTGGGGTAACTATAGGAAATCTTGCTTTTATCTGATATCAGAGTGTGAGCAAGCATCAATGGCCAGAGGTATGATTTATTGGGTATTAAAGTTTTTTTAAGTTTTCGATTCTTTTAAGTGTTTCTTTCACATTATAGAATCATTGTTTAAGCGAATAAGATGACCACTGCAGTGGAACAGGTCCTACAGGAACACACGGTGTGCTCTTTTTTGGCTCAGATAATCTCATCTGTGAAATAGCAGCTGCAAGAGCATCTACAATTTCACATGTCCCTACTGCTTGGATATCAATCTCCGTCTGTCTTAGACGTGAGAAACCCTACAAAGGCCCGATGAAATATTCATCTTCTCCATACTCTGTTGGAATTGAATTCGCAAATTGCGCCCTTTTCTCCCTTTTATATGAAGACAATGGAAGTGGGGTTTCTTCTAAGCACTAATCCTTGATAGCAAGGAAACAATTTTTCCCTTTTGGAATGCTGCCTGGAATCTTTACATTAGACTCTGTGTAAGGAATGATGGCTGGAGACTTTACATAGACTTCGTGTAACACTTGATCCAAGGGTGGCCTGCAGCCACGGATGATGAAAATAGATTCATAATTACATTTTAAGAGAAAATAAAGATAGCAAATATACAAAAATATTTAATTCTCAGCAATGCAACAAATTTACTCACTCAATAATTCCTGTGGAGAAAGTGTTTTTTCCACATCCCTTGAAAGCATCCTTGATAGCAAATCCCTTGCTAGCCCTGATATGGGTTGCCACACTTGACAATGAAAATCTAACTGTACTAGTTTTATTGCCTCAAATATGGCTTCAATAGATCCTCCTCGAAATGGTAATATGCCTCTAAAAAGCGCATGTAGGAGGACACCAGCCCCCCAAACATCAACCTTTTCTAAATAAGTCACCCCTGCCAAAACTTCAGGGGCAACATATGAAGGACTCCCTACAACTCCAGATAAATTTTGACCTGTTTGAATTGAAAATGTACTCTCAGCCAAATACATAAAGAAAACTAGTGAATTATTTAATAATGATGATAATGCCCTTGTGTACATGTTTAGTGAGCAAAACCAAAGCACGAACAAATACCTTTTGCAAACCGCATGGACAAGCCAAAATCAGCGAGCTTCAGTTGTTTGGAATTGGTTCTAAGAACATTCTTAGGTTTAATATCCAGATGGACAACGCCCAGTTCATGATAGTATTTAATGACCATTATTAGTTCCTTGATCAATTTTGTTGCCTGATGCTCAGAGTAGCGTCCAGTCCGAGACATCTCGTTAGTGGGGCATCCACCAGTGCATAACTCCATCACAAGATGCAAAGATTCTACATCTTCATACACCGATCGGAGTGTGACGACATTAGGATGGCCTGATAGATGTTGCATTATCTCAATCTCCTTATACACATTTTCTTCAATCTTTTTTGGGAGAGTCTTACAGGCGAGCTCTTCCCCATTAGTTTTTCTCTTGCATATTCTCACCAGACCAAAGTTGCCTCATCCTAATTCGAGGCCGAAATCATAATTTTTTTAATCTTTTTCTTCCTACTAGTCCTGTCAGGCCAGGAGTAACTCCAAAAAAACTGATTCATTTATTCCATTAGGCAGCTATCTATTATATACATGAATGTGATCGTTCAGTTCATCTTCTCGATGACTGTTCACATTCAATTCTCCCAATCGCTGAGGATTATGTGTCAACATTCCCCCCCTTAATCTGAAGGGATGTTGGTGAGTCCAAGAATCGTTCTGAATCTTTCAAGATTTTCTCTTCCAAGCGCTTTGGGGAAGATGTCTGCAATTTTCTCATTTGTGGAACAATGATGGAGATGGATTGTTTTGGCCTCAACATGATGTCGGATCAGATGATATTTAGTATTGATGTGCTTTGTACGATCATGGAACTTTGGGTTCTTGGCCAACTTTATTGCTTAGGTGTTGTCAATCATGAGTGGAGTTGACTGTACTTGTTTTACCTGCAAATCTTCGAGAATTTTTCTGAGCCACACGATTTCTTTCATTGCTTCAGCTGCTGCCACGTATTCTGCTTCTGTTGTGGAATCTGCTGGAACTGATTGTTTGGGTGATCTCCAAGAGACAGATCCTGATCTAAGACTCATAGCATATCTTGAAGTAGATACTCCAGTTTCTTTGTCTCCATCGAAGTCTGAATCAGAGTATCCAATCAAGCTGAAGTCATCCACCTGTGTATACTTGATTCCAATGTCTTGAGTTCCCTTCAAGTACCTTAGAACTCTTTTTGCAGCAGACCAATGTCCCTCACAAGTCTTTTGCATAAACTTGGAGAGGATTCCAACAGCAAATGAAATGTCTGGTCTGGTAGTAGTGAGGTAGATGAGACTTCCTACAAGCTGTCTATACTTTGTTGCATCCTCAAATTCCTTTCCTTCAATAGATGTGAGCTTTAAGTTTTGTTCCATTGGAGTAAAAAGAGGATTGCACTCTGTCATGCCAAATCTGTTTAACAAATCTCCAATGTATTTCTTTTGAGAAAGAAATATGGATTTTGGATGTTGGGTTACTTCAATGCCTAGATAGTAATGAGCGTAGCGCAAATCAGTCATTTCAAAAGTTTTTCCTAATTCTTTCTTTATGGATGCAATATAACTTGCATTGTTCCCTGTCATTAAAAGATCATCTACATATACCACAAGATATACAACTGTTTTGCCAACTTTCTTGACAAATAAAGTTGCATCATCAAGATCAAAATGATTGAAGTTGAGTTTCAGAAGATGCTCAGTTAGCTTTTCATACCAGGCTCGTGGTGCTTGTTTGAGGCCATACAAGGACTTCACAAGTTTGCATACTTTATGTTCATGTCCTTTCACAGCAAATCCTTCAGGCTGGGACATAAAAACATTTTCTTTTAGATCTCCATTCAAAAAGGCAGTTTTTACATCCATTTGATGGACTTTCCAACCGTTCTGAGCTGCTAGTGCAAAGAGTGTCCGGATGGTGGCCCATTTTGTTGTGGGGGAAAAAGTTTCCTCATAATCGACCCCTTCCCTCTGTGCAAAACCTTTTGCCACAAGCCTAGCTTTGTGCTTGTCAAGTGAGCCATCAACTTTGTACTTGTTCTTGTAGACCCACTTGCAGCCAATTGGTTTGGTTCCAGATGGAGGATCAACCAGCTTCCAAGTGTCGTTCTTTATGAGGGCATCATACTCCTTTTGCATTGCTTCTTTCCATTCATCATGAGAAG
>APFE031240851.1:0-30157 GCA_000404065.3 Pinus taeda | reverse complement strand
AGCTGGAGGACCTAGGAGAAACTGCGTAAGGAAATAGGAGGCTTGGAGGACTAAAGGAAGGCATATGTGTTGTCTAGTCTATCTATGAGCAGCAATGAGGGATTGTATTGAGAGCTAGATAGCTTGAGAGCTAAAGCTTTATGTAATCCTGAGATATTTCCACTTGTATGATAATACAGATAGCGAGGTTTTTAGCTAAGGCTTTCCCCAGTGTATTCTTCTGTGTTTCATGTGTGATTGAATCTTCTTCTCTGTTATATGCGTTCTGGTTGATCTTGTTCAAAATCGATTAAGCTTCCACAATTTTGATTGTAGAAGTAGATTAAGTATTTTTCTTTAGTACATTGCATTATCGAAATAATCTACAGTCAGATTTTCTACATAGACCTTAGAGGTAGATTTGTACAGAATTTACAGGAAATTTCTACATTAAGGTGGTTCTGGCCATCACTATAATTCCTTGTCATTGTGAAGGATCAATATACACCATGAACTTTGTATCAAATGTGAGAAGCGACCAACAAGGACAAGAGGAGTTAAAATTCTCTAGACACTTCGTGCATTGAGAGGAGTTAAGCATTGAATGTTTTTTTGTGTGCATTCTTAGTTGAATGGAATTAGAGTTATGGAGTGTTGCTTCCAGGTTGAAGTGATGTGTTGAATGGTGATCAAGGGGGTAAGTGTTGGCACATCCACCAACTATCTCAACGAGTGGGGTGATATCAACACCTCCTCCCATGTGGCTAGTGCATCACCCCATACGAGGAATTTAAAGGAGGAGGACATGGGAATGGGCTTTGATCCACTTATGTGTGTACAGGACACGAAACCATTTAATATGGCCTCTCTAGGTGCAACCACATGTTCATGATATATTTTGGGAACTAGACTCAGTGCACACACACCCCCACCAAATCTAGTAAAAGCTTATTATTAACTTTACATAACTAATGAACTAAAACACACTGATGTGGCTAACCAAAAACAAATTTAGCATAGCGGAACTTATAAAACTATAAAATAAATCATGCATAGTAAACATATTACACACAAGTTTTACCCAATCAATAGTTCTTCGTTAAATTATTCTCAAAACCAACTCGGTATCTCCTACTAAGAGAATGGTCCTCAAGGAAATTACATATACAACAATTACCTTAGATTTGATCCAGTGGAGCAATCCCTATATTCATCATCAATCTAGTTGATCTGGGTCTTCATTGTTGCTTTGTGCTCTTTCCTCAGACTTGACACAACTTAGCATCTCACTCATAGCAAACTTGCAATATTCCTCATTCAAATTCTTTCTTACTTGAGAGAATATCTCTCTCAATGTCTCGTGCTCCTACACATCTTTGTGCCCTGCTCGACCCTTTACAGGGCATTTCAGCCCTCTCAACCCTCCACATACCTTCTTGGCCCTCTCGCCAAGCTAAAAGAATGAATCCCTACCCTTGTACTTATACTTTTCCAAAGCGTACAATATCATGGGTCTGTGGGTGCAAAGCCACATCACTTAACCCACTTGCCCCACATATGAGAATACTCCCAATGCTATGCAAAACATCAACACTCCCTCTTAGTAAGTGATGTATTCTCACAACACCACCTGCAAGTGGATCTGCGTTTGAGCCTAGAACACATTTCCACCCATGATCCGCTACCACAACTACTCCATATGACATAGAAGCAATTCCCACTGTATGAAAAGGACCCTTTTTCGAAGACATCCTACTCTTAGAAGCCTTTCACTCTTGAGCATCATGCATGGCCATATTGTACCATAACTTCATAAACCTTAAGGTAGTCTTCCTTTGAGCTATTGACTCCCTTTAAGCTTGTTCACTCCCTCTGAAGCCTGACTCCCTCTCATTCCAAATCATAGGGCCTTCTTTGTCTTCAATATATCTACTTGACCTTCTCTCCAAGTTTCTCACTTGGATCTCCAATGGCTATATCATCCCTCTGACCATATTGATTCTTTCCTTCTCAACTCCTCTCCTATCACAAGAAAATATATGGCCCTTACTCAGTCCCTCCAAGCTTAGATCTCTTCACAAGACCTTCACACCTAGATCATAATCGATATCTCATTATCTTGTGGCAATCTCATCTCAAGATCTTAGCACATCTAATGAATGAATCTCTAATCCATTTCTCTTTGCCTACGCACCAAGATACAATTTTCCACAACTCCTCGTGTGAACAATATGCTCCATGTTTCACTAGGCCTACTAATCTTGGTCTGCATGACCCATACAAGTAGTCTTCCATACTTTAGCTAGCTCTCTTAGGATGGGTCCTCAAAACACTCTTATTACTTGCAACAACTCCTACAATTCCCTCTTAAAGTTATCACATGTGCAATCTCAGATCCAACTGCCCTTCTCAGAGACCATATTATAATACCATGTTAGATTTTGGACACTAAACTCAGTGTGTGCATGCGCACACACACACACGCCAGATCTAGTAACAACTTCCCATTAAATTTACACAATTAATGAACTGAAACACATTGACGTGTCTAACCAAAAACAAGTTTAGCACAATGGAACTTATAAAACTAGCAATTATATCATGCACAGTAAACATATCACACACGAGTTCTATCCAATCAATAGTTCTTCATTAAATTCTTCTCAAAGACTACTCAGGCTCAAATATTAGGATAGTGGCCCTTAAAGAAATTACATATACAATAATTACCTTGGATCTGATCTAGTAGATCAAGCCCTAGATCCATCCTCCATCTGGTTGATCTAGATCTCCTTTATTGCTTTGTGCTTTTTCCTCAAACGTGGCACAACTAAGTATCTCACTCACAACAAACCTACAATATTACTCATATATTTCTCTTGCTTACTTGACATAATCTCTCTCTCAATGTCTCATGCTCTTGCATGTCTCTATGCCCTACTCGACCCTTCTAGTCGTCATCACTATGCCACAAGTAAGAATTGCTCACCCTGTACTTATAATTTTCCAAAGGGTGTGATACCATGGGTCAGGAGAATATGATGGGCCTATGGATGCAAAGCCTCATCACTTATCCCACTTGCCCCACACATGAGTATCCTCCAGATGCTACCCAAAATATCAATAATCTAACCACTACCTCAAGGTGCCCCCATGGCTCCCAGTTAATCCCTCATGGGAATTGAACCTTACTCAATGATGGAAAACTTCTTGCTTTCCACTACAGGATCCAACCCCCTTTGGCCTTAACCTTATCCATTTTAAATGAACTTCTTACTTAGATATTTTATACCCTTGAGGATGGGTAAAAGTTTTGTCTAAAAAGCTAAAGTTGAAAAATCCCTGTCACAATTATAATCCAAAAGAAAGAAATAATATTTAATAAAATGAACATGGTTCCTTTTACAAATTTAACAAAAAATTGATAAAAAATTCTATCTCATAATCAATTCACTCTTTCAAGTTGAATTTATAACAAATTGTGATTGTCCTTGTAGTTAATGTTAAGTGGTGGTATTTATTTCTTCTCTTGGGAATTAAAATTTGGAAATCATCAAAGGATGTCTTATTGAGAGGTGAAAGAAGGGAGTTGATATTACCCCCACTAAAGTACCAGTTTCACCAGTGAGAAACTTCAACTTGTTTAACGCTCATGTTTACATCAGTGACAATGAAAGTGCTTGGGAAATATATGGAACAATAATTGCATAAAACAATGTCTAAAGAATTGGTTCAGGAAAAAGGAACGAAAGGCTCCCAAGGAATTATTTTGCAAAATTCTCGTAGGGTATTTAGATAACTTGCAATGGCATCTTATTCAGTGATAAGTAAAGGCCAACATTCCAAGTATTCTTGTAAATATATGGCTTATTCCAAGGTTACAAGTTAAAGGTGAAGGAAAATAAACTCTAAGCAACTTTGGTAAGTGATAATAGATCAAACATATCCTTGGGTTTTCTTTTCTAGTGCTAATCAAGGGCCTCAAACATTCCACATTTGTAGAAGCATTATGCATTTTTTTATTAGTCATTTTGTTAAAATTTAAAAGAAATTTGAGTATAGGCACTCATAATTTAATTACGTTAATAACGTTGAGATGTTTATTAAAGTTAACATATGAGAAATGAATTGATTGCTTACAAATTTATGTGGATTCTCTTCATGTCTTCAGCTAGATAAAAGGGCTTCATAAATTATAAATGTTACTCTTGTGCCCCTAGTTAACTAGTTAAAATTGTTTCCAAGGTCATGTGTCACATACCCACAACTATAGAGAACATATCATCAAGGCTAATGGGCTCTCCAAGGACAACAAATGGACATTGGAATTATAGTAATGGAAGAAACTTTAGATGGTTCTCTTTGTATCATCTGATGTACAAATTGAGGGATGATAATGCTAGTAATACTAATTTTTTTTGTTGGTGTAAAAACACAAAAGTTTAGTTCACTAGATCTATACAAAGTCCAAGATGAAACAATATAAAAAACATTTATATTTTTGTTTATTTTGATTGCTAGAGGAAAAATATATTGTAAAAATATTTAGAGGTTTTTCTTGGGAGTCCTAAATGACTATATGGTCTATGTCAACTATTTTGGACACTCAAGAAATGTAATCATCAATTCAACTATGAAAAAAATGCATTTACCCTCAAGTATTATAAAAAGAAAAGAAGAAGAAAAAAATATATCTTAATCTATCTTGTTGAAAGTTAATCAAATTAGTAAACAACTCCTAAAAGTTACTTGTGAATTGTTCGAATGCCTCTAGATTATATTTGTTTAAATTGCTTTTCAGTTTTGATATTTCATCAAAACTATTATCTATTTTCAAGGAATTTCCTACTTACATGTTTTTTTTCTCTTGAGAATGGACACAAGTCATACCTCTTGCAAGCGTCATACTTAATGCTAAGTGGATGTCTTCAAATGTGGAAAGTTACTAGATTCAATGGTTGCATGGTGTTTAGTCAATTCAAGTTTCCTATAAGCTCTAGGGTTCTACTTACTTGGTGATTACTAAGATTTCCCCTCTGAAGCCAAATTAGGAAAAAGTGGTCTTTCTAATGGCCTTTGCCATTTTTGCTTGAAGCCAAAACTAGTGAAACACATCTTGTAGGAATTTGCCAGATATCGTTGGGTTGATGTTAACTTTTAGTGCTCTGGATTTGAGTGCACAGGTGACAAATGAAGGTATTGAGGGCTTCCGTCACAATTAATCCATTAACATTAAAGGTTGGAGGGTGGCAACACTTATCGCCTACCATCACCACATGCTACGTCGCATGAGTCAATGTGGTTGGAGATGAAGAAGGTGCATTTAATGTGGAATTAAGATGCAAACACCCACATAACGACACAAGTCCATGCTCTTTTTGTCATTTGCATTCTTGATAACAGTGAGTAAGTTGAGGAAGTTGACAGAGGTGGCTCTCGACGACATATGCTAGAAGCTATGGTTCGTGAGTGTGGATGGATTAGAAGAGGAGGGAGGGGCATAGGGCATCCACCTCCTCCTCCTTGGAACGGTTTTGGTGACAATCGATTTGATGAAGACCTTTTGTGTTGCTTCAAAAGGTTGATAGCTAATATGAAGGCAGAGGAGATCAAGAACAATGGTGACAACCATTGGGCAATTTGAAACCTATTAGGTCGACACCTTCATGATCAAAAAGAGATGTTGCAAGTGGTGGAAGGTCACATCGTAGACCTTGAATTTCCCTTGGTCCAAGTGCGAGTGGCCCTATGCGTTCTAGCAAGTACTATAGGAATTTGGTTCCCCACACCACCCCCACCTCCAGTGCCATACAATTCTTGGGATAATAATGATTCTTCATCTCCAAGTCCTTCGGCCTCGATCTCCCAAGGCTCAACGTCACCCAATCCTAAGAAGTTGGGGCCTAAGCGCATGACCTAAATGATCTCCGAATAACTAGAGCCCGCAAGCAACAAAGAACAACGAGGCAATTGAGCTAGATAAGCATTAGGAGGAGAAACTGCGGCAACAAGCCGAAACTAGCTATGGTGGGACAAAGGTCGTGTGGGAATGCCCACCATGGTTGGAAGAGGGACGAGACAATCCATTCAGTTAAAAGCTCATCATGGCTCAGACTCTGGTTTTAGAAAAGTCCTCTTTTTAGCCTATGCTACTCTTATTTAGTTCATGTTTGGTTTTTTGCAAGCACAACTAGGTTTATAACACTCTAGAAAGCCATTTGGTTTCCCAATTATGGGTAAATGGTCATCCTCAAACTCTGCATAATGTTGTTTTAGACTAGACACGTTTTTCTTTTTGCAAATATTCAATGCAAGCTCTCTTTGTAGATGTCTCTACCTGCCTGTATCATATGTAAATTCTCAGTAAATTAATGGATGCTTACAAAAAAAAGATGTCAACTTTTAATGGGAAAATATCCTTAATGGGCATTTGCACTAGTAAGCAATGTTTGACGATTCTAGATCAGTGATTCGAGAGTTTGTTTTTGATAGAGATTAGTTTTCAAATAGTTTTTGACCAATTATGGTGAAATAAATTATATATGCAACTCTTAACATAGGGGCATTGTTGATTAGAAATGTTATGATGCTAAATTGCTAGATTTGACCAATTTTTTTATTTCATAGCTATTTTAGACACCATTTGGAAGAAGATATGGTGTTCATTGTATATGCCCTTTTATTTTTGTTTTTTTCATTTTTTATAGCTAGCAATGTAAACATTTTTCCTTATATAAGAACTATCTTTCATCAAAAAAGTCTTCTCTCTAAAAACTAAAATTTGTTTTTTTTTTGACATTTATATTAAAAATGAGACTTAGTTAATAATTTGGCAAATTTACATATTTTCAAGTACAAATTTAAGTAGAATTATAAAAAACAAAAAATATCTCACTATTTCAAAATCAATTCATTCTTTCATGTTGCACTTATAGTATTTATTTGTCTTTATAGTATAGCTATTATACTTAATAATGATAATTGAAAGTTAAAAATTGTGAATATTGATTAATTGATGCATATTCATTTTTTAATATTGTATTCTAGTAGAATCAACATTATATTTAATGATACTATTTAGTTCACCTCATAATTAAACTCATAATTAAATTTAAAAATCCTTGTAAATTTTCAATATCGTATTATCTCACTAAAATTTAAATCTCTCCAAAAATATATTTATTTATTTATTTTAATTTGTGTTAATATCATTAATAATAAATTATGAAAAAAAGATAAACTTCCAACTAACTTTAATATAATAAATGCATACCTGTAAAATTATTTAATCAAAAACATTATAGGAAACAAAAAAATTGTGCTTTATAAGCATTGATCTAGCCATACATATTTAAAAAAATAAAAAATAATAAAATAATAATTGGTTTGAAACTTCGACCAAATCCTAATGATGTGATTAATCCAAAAAACATTACTATTTACAATATTGATCACAAAAATCTTAAATCTAACATTACTCTAATCATACATATTTATATTAAAAAAACAAGAAAAAACATTAATCTAATAATAATGTAATACAACTTATTAACTTATTATAAAACAAAAACAAAAATGTTGCATTTACCATATTAAAAAAACATTGGTCTAATCATACACATTTATATTAAAAAAACAGAAAAAGCATTGGTCAAATAATAATACAGCTCCATGAAAAATATGAAACTTCCCTGTGACTTTAAATGGAAAATATTAAACATCATATCAATTTTACAAACGAAAGAAAGAAATGGATAACCAATCAACAATCTGAATTTTGTTGGTTAGATTACTCGCTGTAACAAGAAAGGTAATGGAAAACATACCAACACTAACCAGTCCATACAATCCACAAAAGCAAATGAAGACAATGTGATGACAGTTCAAAATGGCAGTGGCACAACAATCATCTTCAAAATGGCATCATTCTTCAGTTTCTTCACCTCTGATCTTAGTACACAGCATGATGTAGTTTCTCTTCATCTGGCCATACCTAACCTTCGAATACCCATCCTTATGCCGCAAATGATCACTAATTCCCGGGTTCAAAACCTCTGAGCGTTGCTTCAGTTGAACTTCCGCTAGTCCGAGTAACCAATCCGACCCCAGTCCTTACAACGGGTTTTCATCGCTCTCCTGGTAGCCTGCTCACCACTTTGCGATGAAAATCTCCATCTGACATGAAGATATAATACACTGGAGGATAGCTCATACCTTTCATTGAAGACTTGTTCATCGCCATTAAGGCCCTGAGAGCATTGAGCCTCGGCTTCAGTCTCTTCTCGATGCTATACTGCAGAGCTGCCGGGCAAACCAAAATAGCATTGCGAGGAAGCTTCCATTCCTCAACAAGAAACTTGACATTCTGGCGCACTTTATCCTTGGACGACCCCAGAAGCTGAGTAAACCTCTTAACGAGAATCACGACTTCCTCCTCTGTAAACCCCAATTCTCTCAAATTTTCCAATTTTACGTTAACAGTGTCCTTGTTCAGCCTGCTCAAATGAAGAAAAGCGCGAGCAAACGCCTTGGACCCCTTCCCAATGCCCATCCCTTCGACATCTTTAACAATACCCACCAATGTTTTTTCACATAATGATAAAACCCTAGAGTTCTTTAATATGACAGACGTGGTTAGCCCCTTCGACATCTTTAACAATACCCACCAATGTTTTTTCACATAATGATAAAACCCTAGAGTTCTTTAATATGACAGACGTGGTTAGGCTGTGGCTGGAAATGAGTTTTCCGCCAATTTTATGAAAATCTGGGCTCGGTCCAGCAATTTTACCAGATTCTGGATTCGAAACCACGGCTGCTAGATAGGGATCCAGCACGGACTGCAGAAAAGAAGCCTTCCTTTCGACCGTACGGCTAAGATTTGAATGAAAAATACAAGGGTTTCTATTGAGGGCTCGGAGCAATTTCTGACCAGTGAGGCCGATCCTTTCCAGGAATTCAACCTTGGCCTAGACAATGCCCTCGAAACTGTACCGTAACAACACGGGGCACATGGAAAAGAGTTTACGAACACTGATTTCATTAAAACCCTTGTCTATCAGGAAATGTAGGGTTTGCCGTGAATTATCGTAAGATCTTTGAGCAAGTAAATATGGTTTTCTCCTGCAAATGGTGTTTGCCTCGTCGAGGGAGAAAGCACATTCGTTGAGAAGGAAGCTCGCTACTGGGGTGCTTTCAAAGGAGGGAGGCTGTGAAATGGGGATATTGCGAGTCGAATAAAATGTTGTTAATGATTTTGTCGGACTTTGAATAGGGCGTGAGGAGAAGCGCATGATGAAGGGAGGCATGGCGTGGATGTGCTTCAGAGATTCAGCTATCGCGCCTGAGGCTGTTCGAACTGATAGCGTTGCGGCCATTATCGACACACCAAACCCTTACAAACTTTGCCCAACTAAAGTGGGAATGAGATTTCTATGCTTTACCATTTAGGGAAAGAAATCCTCCTTGCCCAAATTTTATGTTGAGGGGCAAAGCTCATATGCTATGGTCACATGGTTTTTCAAAAAAATAACGCATGGTGTGAGCCGTGAAAATCAACCGTTTCGTTTGGTGAATGAGAAGTTGTCCTCTTGTGGGCATGAAATATTATCTGATGAATCGTGGGGATCGTTTTTCATTAAGTATGGTTAGTTGTAAATTTAAATGTTATTAAAATAATAGGAAATAAGATAAGATAAGATAATTATATTTATGTTTAACTAATGACTACAAAGTAGGTTAAAGGAATTGTTGAGTATAATGATATTTATATAAAGTTGGAGAACCAAACAGTTTCCTATAAAAGATACAATGCATGAATTAAATCAACATCTAGACCTGGAGGAGAAGATCAAGGAGTTAATAGGTCTGAGGATTAGACCCATCTCTCCTAACATTGGAAGTTGAATGAATAACACTAAAGAAACACAACAAAGTATGCTGGCCCGATGAAGAGGCAGTGGCAAGTGCGAACTATCCACTAAATCATTGCTTGGGGGGGTTCGCGCAATGTTGAATGTTGGAGGACCTAGTCTATCTCCTATGAACTAATCTGAGATGAATTTGTTGTTGAGATCTCGTGTGGTGGGGTGAGGTCACACAAAGCCTCACTGGTCTGGAGTTTGGATATGTAGTGGTATCAATCGATCTCTTGGTGCCCCTGTCTAAAGGTAGTACCTTGAAAAATGTCATGATACTCTGTGTGGGGTCTAGTCTGATGGGAGGTTGAAGAAAATGCGCTCGGAACCTAAGAGCCTCCTACATATATAGGGCCAAACATCTCTGATTGGGATACTTGAAAAAGTTGGCGAGGGTCCAAGAATCTCTGAACAAGCAATGAAACTTTCCTCTGATCTCATAGTAAACAGGGCATCCAAGAATGAAGTGCACCTCGATCCCCACTTCCTGTAAATGACATACCTGTCAGAGTCTATCTGGTCTATCCACTTGGTGGTCTGTCCCTACCCGAATTTTATGAGAACCTACTTTGAACTGGCCTAGAGGAATGTGAAGAGCATGCAACCAGTGGTGAAACATATAATGGGGTCGAACAATGAGCTTGTCTCTCAACTCCATGAAGTGCTCAGTGCAAAAGGCCATCTTTGGGCGCAACTCTCTCAGAGGATTGACCCAGGTGCCCTAGACAAATTGCCTGTAGATGTCCTCCTTGATGATCTTGTTTAGCTCATGTCTAGTAGGTAAAAGGTTACCATAAGCATCTAAGGAATATCATAAAGGAGGGAGACTATCCAACTGAATTACCACTGACTCTAAGAGATTTCAACTCCTTTAAACCAACATCTGGGTCGGCCTAAAGGAGTAGAATGTCCAATAGGCTCAGAAAAGCAATATGCCAAGTAAGAATATCGGTCCCAAATCTTTATCGAGTCTACAAAGCACTGGACACAATGCAAGAATGAAACCAATATGAAGGTAGTCTCAAGCCGAAATGGCTGAGCTCCAAACTCTGCAAGGATGATGTGTAACAATATTGTCAATTTGCATCTAATGATGTGGCGGAGAAGAAGAATATGGACTCTCTCAGCTGAAGCCCAATCTGACTCAAGTAAAAACGGTCCCTAAATCTCTAAGCCATATAGAACAGTGGGACAGATCAAGGTGTCCATGAGGCTCATCTTGGATGAGATGTCCTAGAAGTGATGTCGAAAGCACTGTCTCTCGAGAAGGGCTAAGGATCCATATCCTTTGTTGATCTGAGGCTGAAGCGTTGGTGGAAAACTAAAGCAGAGACCTGAGAATTGCACCCCCAAGAAAGTATACGTGATTGTGATCTCAATCTCCTCCCTTCTGAATAGGAAGTGAAGGTCTGAGGTTTTCTTCACCCCATTGAAGATCATAACCTTGGTTTTACCCAGGTTGACCGTCAACTATCGATGATCTTAAAACGGAGCTAAGGCATTCAGTTGCCTCTATAATCCTTCTGGGGATGAAGAGAGGAGGACAACATCATCAACAAAGAGTAGAATAGATATCAGAACCTAGTGAAGAAGGAAACCATCAGTGTCCTAGTTATGCTCGTGTAGAAATGCTTCCAACTCATCAATATACATCCCAAACAGGGTAGGGGACAGTGGACAACCCTGTTTAACCCCAATAGTGCTTCAGATGAAATTAGACATCCCATGGGCCGTGTGAAGATGACCATGAACAAACTCATATAGGCACATAATAGTGTTCAATAGGGTTGCAGAGATGTCAATATGTATGAGTCTCTGGAGCAAGGCCTCCCTCGGAATAGAGTCAAAAGCTTTCCAAAAATCTATGAAACAACAGTAGACTTTCAAAGAGCGGTATTGTGCCTCCTCAACCACGATGTGAAGGATGAATATGTGGTCAATGGTCTGATGAGTCAGTCGAAAACCTGCCTGTCCCCTAGCTTTGAGTTGTCTTTGCTCAAGGTCACTCGAAAGCTTCCTATGTATAACAGTAGCATACAACTTAGAGAATGTGTGGCCCACCATGATCGTTCTGTAGTTATTGGGATTTGAGTTGGAACCTAATTTGTGGAACGAATGGATGATGTGGTGTGACCATGTCGGCGGAAAACCTTCACAGACTACATGGTTGAAGAGATCAACCAAGTAGCTAACCAAAACTTGGAAATCGTGCTTAAAGAACTCTGCTTGGTAGCCTTCCTCATCGGCTGCTTTGTTGTTGTTCATCACCCAAATGGCCTCTCTAATATCTCTTTTTGAGAATAGGTAATAGGAAGAGGGTAGGGAGGTAACATGAATTTGGGCATGCCCGAGAATATCATAAAGGTTGGAAGTGTGAGAGAACATGGATGTAGGGTCGAGGTCAGGGGGAAGAGGTGAGCGTCAGGGAAGGATGGCACGCCATAATTGTTTAGGGAGTGGGCAAGGAGAGAAAAAAGTTCTCGTCTTCTATGAGAGACAAAGAGTCGTTTCTTGTGACAAAGGAGACGATGATAAGAAGCTTTGAGATCATAGTAGAAGGGTTAAGAGTGGTTGAAAGCATATCAAAGTTCTCGATGTAGAGTCTTGCATTCGTCATCATACCATTTGTTCATGGGGCAAGATCCAACTTTAGGGGAGATGGAAGCATAACGATTGGAGTGGGGGTAGGATTTGAGTGTTGCTTCCCAAATGGAGGATGAAAGAGAGGTGTATTTAGTGGAAGCAGAATCAAGCAAGGAGAACTAGATCTTCAATGGGAGCATCTTGCGTAGGGTAGAGAAGAATATTTCAGGGTCTCCTTCATCAGATCAAAAGGTAGTGCAGAGTGGGCCTTGAGGGGAGATTTGGGGTGGAAGGGGAGGGTCAAACCAGAGAGAGAAGGAAAGACGTGCATGATCGGTAAGGGGGATGGGGGAGACTAAGAAATGACGAATAAAAGGAAGCAAGTTATGGCTAGGGAGTACATATTCAACTACACTCGCAACCCCGCCATATGGCCAGCACATGAAAAAATGAGAGCCTTGGAAACAAGGGAGACCATTTAGAATCAACAAATCATGGGATTTCCCCAATTGTAATAGATTCTTACCATAAAATGTAGTGGGCCCCAAAGCATCATCTAACATTCAGTGTAGCCCTATTGAATCTGGATCTATCCCCAAGGTACAAAACACATCCTCTAATCAGTCGTGAAGAGGGATATGGAGATCTCTAGTGTGAGCATTGAAGTCACCTAGGAGGATGACTTCCCCAATAGTAGAGTACTAGGTGATGTCGATGTACAAGTCTATAAATGGGTCCCCATTTGAGCCATTATGGATGGAAAAATGGTGAAGAGGTTTGGGGAAAGTAACAAACTGTAATGTAGATGTCCCTCGGAGGAGAGACTCGGACGCTAATCTGAATCCACATAAACCTGGAAAACCCATCTTCGGCTACCAAAGATACCCATGTTCCCAAGTGAGTCACTAACCAAACAAGAAACTCCACTTGATCCTCTGATCCTGGGCCCGTCATTTGGAACCTCTAGTTCGGGGTTCCCACCCAAGTGGGAAGGAGTCTCGAATGATTGTCATAATATTCCTGATAACTGCCCATTTCTCTGCTTGTCGTGTTGCAGTAACCTGTTCTCTAGATTGTTTAAGTTCCACAACCTATGCTCGAGTGAGGTCCTCGTCCAAGAAAATCTTGTTGGGAAGAGAAAACAACTTCTGCTTAGCCCTGAGGGCATGGAGTCGATCAAATGCAATCTGAAACCTAAGGAAGAGAGTAGAGTCGTAGCCCATCTAGGCTTTGTCCAAAGCTATATGAGGGAGGCTAAGGGTGTCCCAAAGGAACCTAGACCCCACCTCCATAGGATCCGGAGAGGGGTGGGGTAAGGGGATACCTCTCACCTTGAGATTCAATTATCTTTCCCATCTACTGCATTCTTCCACAAGTTTTGCTTGCATCACCTCCTCAATTGTTGCAAGAGGGGTAAGAGTTTTATTCTTCCCTCGAACAACCTGTACCCAAGAATTGATGTGTGTCTCAGTTTCTTGTTTGAAGGTGGCTTGTTCGGATCAGATTTCTTCCTGCTTGCTTTTAAGGTCAAGAATTTATGCATGTAATGCATCGTTTGGAGGATGGAGAATTTCCTGCTCTTTGGTTTCATCTAACATTTTTTTTCAACATTGCAGAGAAGTTGTGAACCAAAACAAATAGTGGATTCATTAGAGATTTCTTGTAAGTGAATAGGAAACATAAAATTTGAAAACGATTTAATAAATAATATAGTTTATTTATTAAAATTAGTGGTTACTATTGGATAACGTAATAGCTAAGACATAAAACATAATTAAATACAAAATTACTTACATAAATTTGAAACTATTAATTAACAACATGAAAAGTTAATAATTATATAATTTATATGATATGTGAGTAAGAGGAATCATACTTGGAAGTTCGCAAACCCAACTTATAACTAGGGAACATTGAACTATTGTGATTTCACTCACGCCAACCATGCACATAATCCATGTGTCGTGCAAATTTCTATTTTTTGTTTTAAGCTTCTTCTTTTTTAACTTAGCTTTTTCCAAAATTTGTTCGCTCTTATTTTATTGTTTTTTACTTTTTCTTAATTAGACCCTTTTCCATAAATTTATTCTCAATATTTTTACTCTTTTGTTTTTTTTTAATTGATTTATTTATTTATTATGAACTTCAATTTATTATTTACTATTTTATTTATTAATATATTATTATTTTCAAGATAAAAGTCTTATATATTCATGAAGAAGAATAATTATTATATCTCGATCTTTCTTCCATCTACCCAAAAATAAGATTTTGGTTGTAATCATTCCCACATTCTATCCCTTGCGAAGCCATTTTTTAGACTGGCTTAAACCCCTTTCGGATTTTTAGTGCTTAAATAAAATAAAATAGTTATTTTTACATCTTTCAACAAAAAACATGATATAAGAAAAAAACAAAGTATACAAATGAGAGGTTACATAAGCATCTCCATGGATTCAATTTCTAAATCGTTGCTAAATTCATATATGCCAACTTAGCATGAAGAGAGTTCAAGTGCCTCCTTGGAGAGAGCATCTCCCTTTTCATTTAGTTCTCACAAGACATGATTATATGAAATCCATTCAAAGGCATTGCCCACTTATAGCATGTCATATAGAAGATGTTCCAAACCAATTTTTTGCATCGAAGCCCTTTCGTTGGCCCAATTTATGGCAAATTTAGAATCATTGAGTACATGAAGCCTAGATAAGATAAGATAGATAAGATAATTACATTTATGTCCAACTAATGCCCACAAAGTAGGTCAAAGGGATCCATGAAGTAAATCAACATCTAGCCCTAGCGGAGAAGATCCGGGACCTAATAGGTCTGAGGATCAGACCCGTCTCTCCTAACATCTGAGGTTGAATAAATAACGCTGAAGAAACTCAACAATGTTTGTTGGCCCGATGAAGAGCCGATGGCAAGTGCAGACTGTCCACTAAATCATGTATGGGGGGGTTCACATGCCACTGAATGCTGGAGGACCTAATCTGTCTCCCAGGGATGGATCTGAGACAGAACTGTTGTTGAGATCTCATGTGGCAGGTGAGGCCCCACAGATCCTCACTGATTTGGAGTCTAGATACGTATTGGTATCAATCGATCTCTTGGTGCCCTTGTGTGAAGGTTGTCCCCTAAAAAATGTCGTGATCCTCTGTGTGGGGTCTGGTCTGATGGGAAGCTGAAGAATATGCGCTCAGAACCTAAGAGCCTCCTTCATATATAGGGCCAAACATCTCTAATCGGGGTACTTGAAAAAGTCGGTGAGGGTCCGAGAATCTCTGAACAAGCAATGAAACCTTCCTCTGATCTCGTAATAGACACGACACACAAGGATGAAGTACACATCGGTCTCCACTTCCTGTAAATGACATATCTGGCAAAGTCTATCTAGTCTATCCGCCTAGTGGTTTGTCTCTACCCGAAGTCTATGAGAACCTACTCTAAACTGGCCTAGAGGAATGCGAAGATCATGCATCCAGTGGTGAAACATATACTGGGGTTGAACAATGAGCCTGTCTCTCAACTCCAAGAAGTGCTCAGCATAGAATGCCATCTTTGGGCGCAACCCTCAGGGAGGATTGACCCAGGTGACCTGGACGAATTGCCTATATATGTCCTCCCTGATGATATTGTTTAGCTCCTATCTAGTAGGTAAAAGGTGACCAGGAGCCTCTAAGGAATATCAGAAAGGAGCGAGACAATCAAACTGAATTCCCACTGACTCTAAGAGGTTTGAAACTCTTGTAAACCAACATCTGGCTCGGTCTGAGGGAGTAGAACAGGCAATAGTCTCAGAAGAGCAATATGCCAAGTAAGGATAACGAGCCCTACTCTTTATCGAGTCTGCCAAGCCCTAGACACAATGCAAGAATGAAATCAATCTGAAGACCGTCTCAAGCCGAAAGCACTGAGCTCCAAACTCTGCAAGGATGATGTGATGCGACACTGTCAGTTCCACCTAATGATGCGGCGGAGAAGAAGAATCTGGACTCTCTCAGCTGAAGCCCAGTCTGACTCAAGTAAAGATGATCCCCAAATCTTTGAGCCATATAGAACAGTGGGACGAATCAAGGTGTGCATGAGGCTCATCTTTGACGAGATGTCCTGAAAGTGATGTCGAAAGCACTGTCTCTCGAGAAGGGCTAAGGATACATATCCTTTGTTGATCCGAGGCTGAAGCTTTGGTCGCAAACTAAAGCGGGGACCTGAAAATTGCACCCCCAAGTGAGTATACGTGCCGGTGATCTCAATCTCCTCCCCTCTGAATATAAAGTGAAGGTTTGAGGTTTTCTTCACCCCATTGAAGATCATAACCTTGGTTTTACCTAGGTTAATCGTCAATTGTCGATAGTCACAAAACAGAGCTAAGGCATCCAGATGCCTCTATAATCCTTCTAGGGATGAGGAGAGGAGGACCACGTCATTAGCAAAGAGTAGAATATATATCAGAACCTGGTGAAGAAGGCAGCCATCAGTGTCCTAGATATGCTCATGTAGAAATGCTTCCAACTCATCAATATAGATCCCAAACAGGGTAGAGGACAATGGACAACCCTGTTTAACCCCAATAGTGCTTCGAATGAAATCAAACATCCCATGGGTTGCGTGAAGACAACCAAGAATGGACTCATATAGGTACATAATAACAGTCAATAGGGTTGCATAAATTCCAATATCTCTGAGTTTCTGGAGTAAGGCCTCCCTCGGAACAGAGTAAAAGTATTTCCAAAAATCTACGAAACAATAGTATACTTTCGAAGAGCGGTGCATGCCTCCTCAATTACAGTGCGAAGGGTGAATATGTGGTTAATGGTCTGATGATCCGGTCGAAAACGTGCTGCCCCCTAGCTCTAAGCTGTCTCTGCTCAAGGTCACTGGAGAGCTTCCTATGTAGAAAAGTAGCATAAAACTTCAAGAACGTGTGACCCACCATGATCATTCTGTAGTTATTCAGATTTGAGCTAGAACCTGATTTGTGGATTGGATGGATGATGTGGTGTGCCCATGTCGGTGGAAAACCTTCACAGACTACATGGTTGAAGAGATCAACCAAGCAATTAACTAAAGCACAGAAACCGTGCTTAAAGAACTTTGCTTGGTAGCCTTCCTCATCGGCTACTTTGCTGCTGCTCATCACCCAAATGGCCTCTCTAATATCTCTATCTGCGAATAGATAACAGGAAGAGGTTGTGGAGGTAACATGAATTTGGGCCTGCCCGGGAATATCATAAAGGTTGGAAGTGTGAGAGAACATGGATGTAGGGTCGAGGTCAAGTGGAATATGGGATCGTCAGGGAAGGATGGTATGCCAGAATTATTTAGGGGAGTGGACAAGGAGAGCAAAAAGTTCTCGTATTCTATGGGAGACAAAGAGTTGTTTCTTGTGACGAAGGAGACGATGATAAGAAGCTTTGAGTTCAGAGTAGGAAGGTTAAGAGTGGGTGTAAGCATATCGAAGTTCTCGATGTAGAGTCTTGTTTTCATCATCGTACCATTTGTTCATGGGGAAAGATCCAACTTTAGGGGAGATGGAAGTGGAACGAGCGGAGTGAGGGAAGGATTTGAGTGTTGCTTCCCAAATGGCAGCTGAAAGACAGGTGTATTTAGTGGAAGCAGAGTCAAGCAAGGATAATTGGGTTTTTGATGGGAGTATCTTTCATAGGGTAGAGGAGAAAACGTCACAGTCTAATCTGTCAAATCGAAAGGTAGTTCGGGGTGGGCCCTGAGGGGAGGGATGGGGTGGAAGGGGAGGGTCAAACAGGAAAGAGAAGCAAATAAGTACATGATCAGAAAGGGGGATGGGGGAGACTGAGAGATGGAAAATAAAAGGGAGCAAGTTATGGCTAGCGAGTACATAATCAACTACACTCGCACCCCCGCCATATGGCCGGCAAGTGAAAAAGCGAGAGTCTGGGAAATAGGGGAGACCATTTAGAATCAACAACTCCTAAGATTCCCCCAACTACAATAGATGTTTACCATAAATTGTAATGGGCCCTAAAGCATCATCTGACATCCGATGAAGCCCTACTAAATCTGGATCTATCCCTTGGGTACAAAATACATCCTCTGATCAGTCGTGGAGAGGGATCTAGAGATCTCTAGTGTGAGCATTGAAGTCACCTAGGAGGATGACTTCCCCAACAACACAGTATCGGGTGATGTTGGTGTACAAGTCTATAAAGGGATCCCCATTTGAGCCATTATGGACAACAAATGGAGAAGAGGCTGGGGGGGAATAATAAACTGCAATGTAGATGTCCCTCAGAGGAGAGACTCTGATGCTAATCTGAATCCACATAAACCTGAAAAACTCATCTTCGACTACCAAAGATACCCTGTTCCAGAGTGAGTCACTAGCCAAACAAGTAACTCCACCTGATCCTGTGACGCCTCCTGAGCTCCTTGTCTCCTCCCTGCAAACTGAGATCCAATAGTAACCTGCAATATCTGGGAGGGGTCGAACAGGGCTCGCATGAGTCTCGGTCACGAAGAGGATGTTCGTTGATTCAAGAGCATCATACAAGAGTCATGACGATGACCAGAAAGATACATTTCCATTCCAACAACAGATAGAAATGCATGTACCCTGTCGCATCCCTAAGCAAGCGCGTCATTTGACACCTCCAGTTTGGGGTTTCCACCCAAGTTGGAAGGAGTCCCGAATGAGTGCCCGGAGATTCTTGATTGCCGTCCATTTCCCTGCCTATCGTGTTGCCATAACTTGTTCACTGGATTGTTTAAGTTCCACAACCTGTGGTTGAGTGAGGTCCTTATCCAAGAAAATCATGTTGGGAAGAGAAAACAACTTTAGTTTCATGTAACATATTCTTAAGGGATAAATTATCCCCCTCAACTTCTGAAAATCTGGCAAAGAGGGTGTGTATTTCTGAACGGAGCTGCTTGTTTTCAATTTCGAGAAATTCCTTTTTCCACATCATTTGTTTTACGAAGGTTGTCCATAATGGAAAATCAGACTCCGTGCTAACTACCACTTGCTCTTATGGGTTTTCAATAGCTGATAATTCAGCAAGTCTAAACATGTCATCTTCGCACAATTCGTCTTGTTGCACGAATCCAATCCCTGGATTTGGAACCCATTCTTTTGTCTTTGTCTATTCATCAACAGTAAAATCATCAAAGGATTTAGAGAAAACCTGTCTACCGCCATCTTGGTATTAGTCATTGTCAACTTTATTGGGCAGATTCCGTCAAACACTTGACGTGCATCCTCGGGCTTCCTGGTAGTAATCTGCCCCGCTCCTCATTGCTGCTCTGTTGTTGCTATCTGCTGCATGTTCTGGGAACTTTGCCTGTCGATGCCTGCCTATTATCCACTGCCTCTGTCAGTGAGAACTCGAAATAAACTCGAGCATATATCTCGATGTCGTCACCAAAATTACAGATGTGTGGACTTGGTGTTCCAAATCGAGTTTGTCTCTCTGCGCGTAAATCAGCTGATAGGGATTTGAATTGGGGGTTTTTGGCCTGCGTGGAAGTGATTCCAGCATGCAGACTGAGGTCTAATTTTTTATCCCTATTGGAAGAAGCATCTTTCTCCCTCTCGCGTGGTTCCCAGACAGGCCTCGGTTGTAGTGCGTGGAGCGTTGCCGGTAGATTTAACGCCACATTATGCAACTCTTCATATGCTCTTACAAGGAACCAAAACCAAGAGCAGTTTGTCAAGTACAGAGAGAGACAACCACAAATACAAAGCCTATACAATTTTGGGATAATAGACACTCCTCAGGAACAAAATCTAAGACAAATTCTAATCCGATGGTTTACAGCCCACAAATGTCTGGCATGAAAAGGTGTTTAATGAACAAAAAAAAAATGATGGTAATTTTCAAAGAGAAGTAAATCTTCATTTGTTGTGCCGGAATCCAAAGACAACCTTGCACTGTTATAATTGTTCATAACTATTAATTTCTTCCTTGAAATTTCTATTAAAAAACAGGGCCCAATGAATTTTTCTTTATTTTTTATGGCCCTACGAGGAGATAATCTGCAATATAGGAAGTATGTTTTTTTGAAATAGATAACCACACATATGCCACATTTGGGGGGATGTCCTTACTTCTTCCATCAAAGAAGCCCCAAGGAGTGTTGTAGTCCAATTGTAGCATTAGTTTGAAATGTTGAGGAACAAATTTAAGATCAAACATGAATTCTATTGCAAAGGAGATGATTTTTGTTGCATGTAGCTTTGGAGACATCTCCTTATTTTGGAACAAGGCAAAATTGTGAACTCTTGAAATGTTATCAACTAGAATGCATAGGAGGAAAAAGGACAGAGCGAACATTTCTCTAAATGCCAAAGTTTGACAATACATGTGAGGGAAGGTGATAACTATTAATTTTCATAAGGTAACATTTTTCTTCACTTTGATAATTTCATTTCACCTTTAATAAATTAATTTCACCCCATATCATCATTACATTATTCAGATCTACACCATTATACATCAACATATGCAATTATACAGAAATAAACAACATCATCATCATCATCATCACCAATGCAACAGAACATAAAAGGAACAGTAAATGAAAGCATGCACACACATATATAGAAACCATAATTGGTCTAAGACTAGGGCAAAACCCACTATGGGGAAAACCCTTGCAAATCTTCTTCTTAGATCGTCATCAAATGATGCAGCAAAAGAGAGTACAGTGATCCATAACTTTATCTATGCAGCGAAACAATAATAATATCTATGAAATAGATCTAATCATGCTTGGAATCAGAGCCCTCATATTGATGGTTGTAATGTTTTGTCACAAACTGATGTCAATTGTTGTATACTATTGTCATTGTGTCGAACACTACTTAGCAATGTTGTCACTATCAATGAGCCCAATAGATATGTTTGTAGCGAAAAATAACACATCAGATCTACATATCTGTATAACAGTATAGAGAAACCCAAATCTATCATATCACGAAAGTCAACTGAATCCAAGATTTCAAATCTTAGATCTAAACTTTGGTCGCCCTCATCATGACTAACTGTGTGTGATTGAAACTCCTTGGTCGCTCTCTCTGTCACTGTATGTGAGTGACTATGACTACAAGGTCACTCCCAGAAGGTCTTTATGCATGCGACTGTGGCACTGCACTGCTAAAACACAAATTTGCTCCCTTACTGTTGTTGTGTGAGTGACCAAGATGTCAAGGTCACTCCAAGGGCTACGCTGTGCAAGCAACTGGGGGGGGGTGCCGGAACCTTTCGATCTTCCTATGAAGCCAGAGTCGCTCTCACTAAAATATCTCCAAGTGACTATAGAACCAGAGTCACTCACTTTCCTACTTTGTGCCTGCAACTGGGGACGAAAAACTTATGTTATGTGCCAACAACCGAGATCCAGAAAACCCTAACCTAGAGTGAACATTTTGCGCGTAATTCCAGACCCTTGAGCTAAATCTTTCCGTCGAACCTGTGCGAACCAAGAGAAAAGAGAAGAGAAGATGTGTCCAAATGATCTTGAGGTCTATTCTATTTCTAGGCTTTCCAAAGGGTTCACTTGGGGTTAAGGTTGCCCCAAGCAGTTACTAATGTGGTTAGGGTAGACCCATTCCATAATACATGTATGAATAAAATAATTCATAACTCAACTTCCGTTTGACCAAATTGGGTGATCTTTAGGTCGATTTTGGTCCACTCGAAAAGAGGAACCTAATGAAATAACTATCTTGGACATCTGAGCTGTCCAAGGTGGAATTTTACCACAGTTGTAAAAATTAACACTCCCTCTCAACTAGGGATAATTCCACTTGGCAATATATGTCCCTCGAACAATATGTTATTCTAGAATCTTCGAGTGTCATCAAGAATCATCACAAATCATCTCTGTCGTGTAGTAATTGTGCCATGTCCATCTCAAGAGTCTCATCATCACAAATCATCATTATACATCTTGATCTATCCTTTTCTTATTCCTACTTATCACTTGAATGTTCTTGCTCGTATGCTAAACATTCTCGGATCTAGAAGAAGAAGAATATATTAATGGAGTGGATCTTAAGCTACCACCCTTTATCCAATCAAGTTGTTATATGGAATATCTGTCGGTGGGATACTACCTGGAATATCATCATCAATTGTCATCAGAGAGCATATCATCAAGGAGCATGTCTCAACTTGGTACCACATCCGGGAGTAATAGCTTCCACCCATACCGAAAAATAGGGTAACTCATCACACAAGGGAGTACACCCTTGACCCTAGAATTTCATATTGGGTTATCTCAACCCATCCTGTTGCTTATTGATCTTCCCATCGATGACACAGAATAGTCATGTGGTAGAACACCTGCATCATAATCGACTTGGGTTGTACACCCCAAGTAACACTCTTAACTCGTTGGCCAAAACGAGCAGCGATATTCCCAACAAGTTGGCTTGCTTGTGAGTATGATTCTAATTGGGGTATACTATGCAAATACCAAGAGGGGAGTATCATTCTCTGAACCTATAAAAATAGGGGAGCATCATTATTCGTCCCTATAAAGATAAGGGAGCAACATTCTTCAACCTTGGGTAACACATAGGGTAACACCCTATTTTCTAGAGTTCCCTCAACCCCATGAGCCCTTTATCTCAATTCATCACCCTGGGAGCTCAAGCAGGGTAGGAAGAGTTTACTCAATGTCCTCGATCAACGTTGCTCTCATCATTATCCTGTCTCAATAGCAGATGTTTCATGTTCATACATCAAATCAAATATCATGTCAGATCATATATAATCATATGAATCACAAAAGGATACCATAATCATCCTCCTTATTAAGGAGGTGCCAACCACAAGCCTGAGCTTCTTTCAAAGAGCTTCATTGTCTCCATATATGAGAGTATCTCGGTCCCAACTATAAATATGGGACTTACTACCATTCGAATCATCACAATGTATCCATTTCATATCCAAATCATGCTCAAACATCTCTCTAAGGAGCTTTTGTATCCTACCTCAACAGTTAGGCATGCTAGCAAAATCATGATCAACCTCGATCATGCTATGGACCTCTCATCCAAGATATCATGGAAAATTTCATACTAAAGTAGCATCCAAATGTGCTTATCAACAATAATCTCAAATACTAGCAATACATCTATGCATATACATATCATAGGATAAATATCTCATTCTCAAAATAGAATACCTCATGCAAATATATCAAAGCATGATCGGTGGCAACTCTATGTGAGTGAAGCAACTCACTCATGAATTTATTCAAGTTCTATGTACATCATACATATACAGATGGATGTTCAAAATAGAACATCAATGCTTCAACTGTCGGATGCCATGTCAAGTTCAACAACATCTTGAACTTCAAATCCTGGTATCCAAGGATTTGCAATTTTCATTATTCAAAGACATTTTCCAATAGCTTTGCAAAATGGAATTTATTTCCAAATTCCAAAGATCGATTCGTCATGCCATGATACATTATTTCAAGCTTCATAAGCCATCTCCCTCTTATTTAGATCATTAGAGGCTCATCACCTGTCACAAGTAGATCATCAGGATATAAAACCAAAGCCATAATCAATATCAAATCCATACCTTAGAACTCATCATCCTGACTTCATCAAATAACTGTCAAATCTAGACATATATGGATTGCAATGCTCTAATCATAATGTCTTGCTAAGCCAACATAATTATAACTCAATATTGTACAACCAAACAACAAGGTTAACTCATCATAATTTATAAGCTCGATCACGACCATTATCAAATTCATCATTATCATAGTATTAATACTTTCAACCATGGGACAGGTAGAGCTCATATCAAGCTCATATCAACTCATGACTTCATTATGCCAACAATTCATGCATTATCAGTCCGAACTTGATTAAGTCATTCTCATAATCATAATATAAGTCATCCCATCAATAGGTGCAAACTCATACGTTAAGGATGAGTCATGTAGCTTCCATTTTTCATGCCAAATCACAACTATCATTATTTTAACCATTGTGATAAGAATAAGGAGGCCAATATAAAAATAAATCATCGTGCCTGCATAGTATCGATATCAAGGCAAATCAAAAATCATCAAATCAAATCACTTGACATCAAGTAAAGTCCAAATTGCTATCATAGAGAGATCTATAGTCAAAGCACATCTCAGTCATCAATTCAAAGTTATTGTCAAGCATCATGACAAAACACCAATAATTCCAAATCATGCCAACCTCTTGTAGTACAAACATAGTGACATATCCATATGGATGTCCTGGTCACCTGCAAACACAAGTTCAGTCTACATGTTCATGTTATAGAAAACATTCAACCTTTTCTTGTTAGCAGATCTTGTTGTTATCTGCAACTGATATCTTCCAGGTGACCATCTGACTTCATGCACAATACTTCATTATATGATCAACAATTTAACTCAACAGCTTCAAAAATTAGTTAACAGTGGCAGACTATGTCAGGGACATCATGGTTCAGAGTTTAGATAGCTTCAAAAAGCTTATGATGATTGTCAACAATAGTCAAAACCCTAGTCGCTCTCTTTAGGTTATAATGAGAGCGATTTTAGCTACCTAGACTTTGTCTAGGTCTTAGCATGAATGTGTGTCCAGGGACGAGATCTCCTATATCTATGACTGCATCAGGAGCAAAAACCCTCATTTATGTACAGGCTTCAAATCTATGACTCTGTTGCAGATTAATACTATCAGATGCACGTAAATCATACTTCAGCAACATAGAATACAAATAGTAATAAGGGTAAGAATCTTGAGAACTATCCCCAACTTTCTAATCAAAAGAAAGGATTTAACCAACACCTTCCATACATTAGAACCCTTGAAGGGTTTGTTTTGGATCCAAATCCATTCAATGATTGATAGATCCAAAAATTATTTTACACGGGTGATTTTGGTCCAAATGGAATATCCTTGTAATAATCTCCATAAATATATGTTTGCTAGTTCTTTTGCAAAAGAGTTCAAATTTTTAAGACCCCAACCACCAAATTATTTCAAAGCCACAATTTTGGTTAATTTTACAAGCATGATTCCTGGATTTGATTTGGCTCTAGTCCAAAGAAATTTGTAGCTAAGTCGACAGATGTTATTTAAGATCCTTTTAAGGAATGAAAGCAATGGAAATCCAATAAATTAGAATACTCTCCAAGATGGTTTTAAGTATTACAAGACGATCATCACCTCTAGATAGGAATCAAAATGTTTGAATTCTATACTCCAACCTTCTTAATAAGTCATCGCTAGTTTTCTTTCCTATAATTATTTGGATTTATACAAAATCCAGATACTTGAGGCCTTCCTCCAACAGCTTGGAAGGAAAAGGGAAAGTTTCATTGGCCAATAAAAAAACAGAATTTGAATTTTCAAAGGTTATCAAAACATATTTTGTGAGTTAATTATCATACCCATGGACTCGCAAAAAGTTTCCAGTACAGATTTCAGAGAGATAATATTCCTTCTCAATCCTAGTAAACAGAGCAGGACCTAGTCCACAAAAGGGAGATGAGAAACATAAAAAGATTAGAGATTTGGGTACCCTTTAATACTCTTGAAGTGGTTTATAATATTATTGAGTGCTTTAGAAACAATGAGAAAGAACAAAGGGGAAAATGGGCATCCCTAACGCAACCATTTGGAAGCATTGAAAAATCTTGTGGTTGTGAGATTGGTGAGAGTAGTAAAGAATATAGATTTCATACAACCCATAATCCAATTGACTACCGGAAGAGTCATTCCCAATTGAATTAGGATGAGTCTCACGAATGTCATATTAAATGCTTTAGACATGTCCATTTTAGGATTACCACACTAGATTTAGTGGATTTTGTATGGTGCATTACCTCCTGCACGATAGCTACAACATCTAATATGTTCTTATTTTGAAGGAACCCAAATTTCTCTTCATAGATGAACAAACTCATTATTGGCTTAAGTCTTCTAGCGATAATTTTGAAGATAAGATTATATATTACATTATAATAGGAAATTGGATGGTAATATGCAAAAGAGGTGCCTTCATGCACCTTTGAGATTAGACAAAGGAAAGTAGAAATAAGGGAACCCAACACTTTTCCTTTTTTCCTTTGATTCCTTTACAACCTTGATAAGTTCGTCCTTCAGAAGATCATAGAAACCAAGTAAAATTCAATAAAAAATACTTCTAGGCTCGAGGTCATAGACTTTTAAATGGATCTCACGGAAGCCAAGATTTCTGAGTCATATACTTCTTCATTCAAAAATGCATTCATTTCATCATTGATAATAGTGGGAAAAAGGGAAACCACCTATAGAATTTATTGTATCAGGCAGCCCATAGGTGCTTGAATGAGAGAGTGAAAATAATGAACTCTCACCTTAGTTTTCTCCACAAAGAAGAAGAGAAATTCCCCTTCATTGGTTTTGATTTCCCAAATGGTATTTTTCTGCTTTCTATGATTGGTGAATTGATTAAAAAAAATTATATTATTGTCTCTTGACTCGAGCCACACTGCTTGGATTTTCAACCTTCTCCTTTCCTCTTCCAATAGAAAGAGGGAATGTTTCCTTTCTTTAAGGGATTTCAATTCCTCCAACATAGCTGAAATAACATGTTGCAAATTCTAGTATGTTGTGAATGTTAGAATCAGGCTATTATCTGGAATCTCTGTCAGTGGGATACTACCCGAAATATCATCATTAATCGCCATCGGAGAGCATATCATCAATGTTAAATTATGGTATGTTCTATGCTTATAACAGTTTACTTCTTTTTCTTATTTAGCAATCACATGTATATAAAGTAAAGTGCAGATAGGACATTAAACGATCGACAGAAAACAAGCCAAGATAAGAGACACAAGATGTGGCGGCTAGCTAGGGACAAACCCCACAATGTGTGGGGAAACCCTTTGATCAAATCTTCTTTTATCTTCAATAATTCAGCAGAGAGAAATAGTACAATAAATCTGGTTTATATCAACAGTAGCAAATCCTAGATCAGCAACACCAGCATTAGCGACTTTGTCATCAAACTAGGGCAGATGATATCTCACAAACCGACCGTCGGATCGGCTTGATTCCACCACAAAAGTTGTGGCTTTCAGAGGAGGTTCAGCTGAACCTACAGCGTAGTTCATATGAGGAGATCTTCTAGTCCACACAGGTCAAACTTTACTTCTGCAGTTGCAGCTTCAGTTTCGGCAGCTTCTGGCTTCAAACTAGGGCAGTCGATATCTTGCAAACTGTCCGTCAGATTGACTTGATTCCACCACCAAAAGATGCGGCTTTCAGAGGAGGTTCAAATGAACCTACAACACAGTTCAGATGAGGAGATCTTCTATTCCACGTAAGTCAAACTTTACTTCTGCAATTGCAGCTTGAGTCTTTAGCAGCTTTTGGCGTCAAACTAGGGCAATTGATATCTTGCAAACCATCTGTCGGATTGACTTGATTCCACCACCAAAAGTTGTGGCTTTAGAAGGAGGTGCAGATGAACCTATAGCGCAATTCAGATGAGGATATCTTCTAGTCCACGTAGGTAAAACTTTACTTCTGCAATTGCAGCTTCAGTTTCGGCAGCTTCCGGCTTCAAACTAGGGCAGTCGATATCTTGCAAACCGTCCGTCAGATTGACTTGATTCCACCACCAAAAGTTATAGCTTTCAAATGAGGTTCAGATGAACCTAGAACGTAGTTTATATGAGGAGATCTTCTAGTCCATGTAGGTCAAAATTTACTTCTGTAGTTGCAGCTTCAGATTCTACAGCTTCCGGCTTCACATGTGTGAGGGAGAGACCCGTTTCTGCGCAGTGGAGAAGAGACTCTTTTCTATGCAGGAGAGAGAGAGAGAGAGAGAGAGAGAGAGAGAGAGAGAGAGAGATGTGATGAGATGAGTGAGTCCAAATGAGGAAAATTCCTCCTATATTTATACACAACAGTGTTTGAATAGATGCAACTGTTGGGCTTCTAAGCCTACATGATTTGTAGGTTGGCTTGATAATAATTCCATAATCAAAATAAATTCATATCTCCATGAATACTTATCCGAATCGGATGATATTTATATCAATCCTACACCTCTCGACGAGAGGAATCTAATAAAAATATTATCAGCCATGAATAAGATGACCCACATGAAGTTTTGCCTTGGTTGCCAATTTTAACACTCCCTCTCAACTAGGGAAAACTTCATCTGCAATTTGTCTATCAGTCGTTACTATTCATCCATCAAATGCACTGCCCTTATACAGCCTGACCCTTGCCTTAGTCTGCTCTATTCTGCCTGTTCTGCTTTGTCTTGTTCTGCCCTATCCTGATCTGTATTGTTCTGCTATGTTCTTCTCTGCTCTGTATTGTTCTGTTTTGATATTGTATTGTTCTGTTCTGCTCTGCTTTTGTCTGAATTATGAAGAAGAAGAATTCATCAAGGATGTATCATACTGACTCAAAAGTAAGTCTCAGAGTATGTACCACTTGTCCCAAACCAGTCTCAACCAACCCAAAGTCAGCATCATAGTGAGTACAACTCCACTGGACCCAGACCAGTATCATCCTCCACTGACTCAAAGTCAGTCTCAGAGTGCGTACCACTAGTCCCATACCAGTCTCAACCAACCCGAAGTCAGCTTCATAGTAAGCACCACTCCTACCACTGGTCCCAGACCAGTATCGCAGTCTCAGAGAGTGTACCACTAGTCCCAGACCAGTCTCAACCGACCTGAAGTCAGCGTCATAGTATGTACCACTCTCACTGGTCCCAGACCAGTACTGCACTAACACGAAGTCAGTCTTGGAGTATGTACCACTGGTCCCAGACCAGTCTTAACTGACCCGAAGTCAGTGTCATAGTAAGGTACAACTCCTACCACTAGTCCCAGACCAATATCATAGTCTCAGAGAGTGTACCACTGGTCCGAGACCAGTCTCAACCGACCCAATGTCAACGTCATAGTATGTACCACTCTCACTGGTCTCAAACCAATACTGCACTGACACGAAGTCAGTGTCGAAGTATGTACCAGTGGTCCCAAACCAGTCTCAACTGACCCGAAGTCAGTGTCATAGTAAGGTACAACTCCTACCACTGGTCCTAGACCAGTATCATTGATCCTAGATCAATGGAGGTCATCCTAGAATAAGGAGTACGATAGATACAACGATGCGTCCATCGGTACTACTATGGTCCCTAACTTCATTTCCCTCCTCATTGATCAGATGGGAGGTACTTCCCTTGAGTCCCAGACTACATGGGTAGCATGCCTCGACAATAGAACTAATCAATCATTTCCTCACAGGAGAACACATCAATCTTGCTGCAATCGCCATGGAGAACACATCAATCCAGGCCGCCATGGAGAACACATCAATCCAGGCCTCACAAGAGAACACATCAATCCTACTACAGTCGCCATGGAGAACACATCAATCTAGACCTCACAGGAGAACACATCAATCCTACTACAGTCGCCATGGAGAACACATCAATCCAGGCCTCACAAGAGAATTAATCATCCTGCTACATAGGAGAGCAAATCATCCTGTTCCACAAGAGAGCGAATCATCTTGTCCCACAAGAGAGCGAATCATCTTGTTTTAGTGTGCACCACTAGGGGAGGGTGAGTCACCCTGTGGTCGTATGTTGCTCCAGTAAGAACCGCAAGCCCTCAGAGCTCCCAGAGCTCAA
>APFE031240848.1:4468-17073 GCA_000404065.3 Pinus taeda | reverse complement strand
TAATCAAACTACACACAAAACTAAAATAAAATCACACTTTTAAATTAAGTGAAAATAATTTAAAACTACTTGGCAAAAAGATTAAACAAACTCGAGAGACTTTTCTAATACATAAAATAAGTACTCAATTTAAAAATTATCATATATGCTTTTAGATAATTACTAATTTTGAAAATATCATATAACATTTTAGATTTATCGTTGATAGTATTTGAGCACACATCGAATTGATACTTTCGTAGTAGAACATACTTTATTCTATTCGATAATGGGTTGGTCATATTGCACTTTTAAAGAGTATGAGAATACCGAGAAAAATAACTTATAAAAATACATAATAAATTCATAAACCATAATAAATTAATTAAATAATATTTTTAAAAATTAGAAATATAAAATTATAACAAAAATATTAATAAGAAAATCATTTAAACTTCAATAAAAAAGAATCAGGTTCTTGTAAGAAAGTAATAACATCTTTAAATTTAAAAGGTATATGATAAAAAGCAATGCTTGTCATGATGTATTTACAACTCTATCATATAGAAAGGAGTATTGCACAACCGATATATGAATTTTATCTCCTCACAAAAGATGAACATAAATTTTAGAAAACAAACTTTGCTTAGGGCAGTTGCAATACTCGACTCTACCATCAAGAATGAAATTGAATGAAACCTTATAGGAAAAACCCAGGGGAGTTGAGGTTGCGGTGGGAAAAAACATGGAAGTGAACCCCAAATCATTAAGAACCATTGGTGGGAAACTCCGTAAAGTAATTGTCGGCTTCCACCTTGTGGACGAGATGAAAACTGCACACCTGTTGCAACCATAACCATAGAATAAGTTACCAAAGGAAAGAAGAAAAAACAAAGTATATACATGTATCCTTTCGTTGTCAACGTTAAGAGGAACTGTAGTAGCAGCGATGGGCCTAACATAGTGAGATAGTTACCTGGAATGGAGATACTGAAGCCGCAACCTCCAATTCGAATAAACCCTAGCGGTAGAAAAAAAATGAATGAGATTAAGCCTGACACATCAGCTAAGTAATGGTTGAATAGGTAACAGGGCTTATCGTAAATATACCTGGAACTGTGCGTTGAAGGCAAGGCAGAGAACCATTCGGAAACCCTCTCGGCCATTGTACCTGCAGTCATAAAGAAAAGTTTCAGGTAAGCTATAAGTGATATTGGAAAACCTTTTAGACTGAGTTGCCTGCAAGTTATAGAGTTAAACCCCCCAGCATGCAGAGTCGGTCCAGAGCCTCCACAGGAAATGGTGACAAAAGAATGATGAGTCGGATGCACGAGAAAACTGGGTGGTTACCATCAAACCCGTGAGAAAAGGCTAGGTCATTAGATTCAAACCCTCAACAGATCTACGACTTAGAGCAGTTTGGAAATCAATCAAGGTTCAAGAAGGTTTGATAGACAGGCGTATCCTCGACATCACAAAAACGTGACAAGTATTGATCATCTTCCCATATTGTACATTGCCTTATTAAAATCAGAACAATTACATTTTGATTTGTAATGTCATAAAATGAGAGTGAATACCTATGCTAATATTAATATCTCGGTATTTAATTCCCAATGCAACCAAACCACACTTGGGGGGTTGTAGAAGTCGAGTATGTGATGTGGCATGTGCTAAACATCTAATTCATTCCGTGTCTTATAGTTTTCAACAAATTCTGGCACATGCTCTTTGTGAATTGATGAGGAGGAGCGCTTCAGCAGTGGATTTTTTTTGTGTAGATGTACTTCAAAGGGTTTTTGTCAAATTTTTAATGATTTCAGGTTACAATAAAGAAATTGAAAAATATGGTTTTTATAGTTAACAAATTTGAATTCAAATACCGAAATCAATTTCAATTTTGGAAAGAATAGAGAATATAAATCTTATAAAGAATAATATATTAAGAATATGTGTTTCTTCTTAAGATGTCACAAGTTCAAAATCGAAAGGAGTAGAGTCTGTAGGCCTTTGTAGATTTAGTAGTCAAATCCTGGGAGGAGGTGGGTCTCTTGTCCCACAAATAAGCGGGTCTCATACACCAATTTGGTATCTAGCTTGGGTGTGACCTTAAAATTGGATAATAATAATCATAATAATATTTTTATAAAAAATTGAAAATTTGAATTGAATCTTTCCTCCATAAGATCACCTCTTTACTTGTTTTCAATATTAACTATTTCTGTCTATTTAAGATGATGCAAAAAAATGAAAAATGTGTAATATAAAAAAAATGAAACAAAAATTACAGAAAAATATGGAAGTAAAATTTGATAACATGAATGACAAAAACTTTAAGCTGAAATGCAATGCAAAAAATGAGATACTAGATATTACTCAGCTTCAAACGATCTCCACATATCAAAAAATTTATATGTCAATCACATATCTTTAAAGATCAGAAATTATTACAATAAATAAGTTTTAATTAATCTTTTAGTAATTATAAAAATATAAATCCTTAAATTAAATTCTTCACAAATGATCATCTTAACAATAATAGCTATTGTCCGTCCAACCAACTATCATCAACTTGAATTGGAAAAATATAATTTATTTTTTTATAAAAATAATAATATATATTTTTTAAATAATTCTTAAAAATTTTAAATAAAATAAAATAAAAAACACTTAAAAAGGAAAATTGTAACTATCATTTTTTTAAATACAAAAATTGTAAACCATTGTGAGGCATAATGCCCAGTGGAATGGATGCTTCTATACATCTATTCTACACTGGTTGCCTCAAAGGAGTTTTATAAGTTGTTTGGGAGCATTGTGCCCTCTGCTGAGGATAGCAACTGAGCGGTTTGTAGCAACGGGTGGTTCGAAGTTCGATTGGATACAGAGAACCGCGTTCATCGTAAACTTCAATAAATTTCATAAATCAAAATTCTGTACAGTATTAAAATTAGCCTATTATGTTTCGAACAGGATCTCATCAACAATTTTTTAAAGTTGATAAGTTAAAACATTTTTTATACCTAAATTAATTTGATTCAGTTTACATATTAAAAAAATAATATATAATAATAAAAATACCAATAGTATTAATATACAAAGAATTAATGGAGGTGTAAATATTTTATTCAAATTTCATATTTAAAAATAAAATAAAAAATTGCTAGTTCATTATTAGATAGATTTATACTAATTTTATTAAGTTTGAGAAGTTTATTTTACAGCCTAGTATAATGTGTAACACTGTCCATCCATAATCAAAATTGAAATTTTGCTCATGTTAACTAAAATCTAAAAAATATAAAATATTTAAATAATATCTACTCATAACAAAAAATTGCAAGTTAAATTAGATCTTTCTAGACTCATGTTAGATCCATATTTAAAATAAATCTTTTAAAACTTGTTAAATTTCCAAAATATTTTAAAATATACCATGGCATTATACTCAAAAATTTTAACTTTTTTCCATTAAAACCTAACGTCTTTTTAAACTCATCTTAAATCCATATTTAAAATAAATCTTTTATTACAATTTGTTAAATGTCCACATTATTTTAAAATATACCATCAAATTATACTCAAATTTTCAATCTAATGTCCCGCGTGCATAACAATTCACAGCGCTAACAACAACCATTTCTATTGAAGAAGAAAAAAAAGAAAAACAGAAGACGGTTGATTTCATGACTATTGCATCAACGTGCATTTGGAATCAATGGCCCAGGAAAGTGCCAATTTGACGGCTGAAAGTCTAAGAAGTCCCATTCAGAGTTCTAGCCGTGTTTCTTCGTCTTTATAATTATGAAAAGAACCAAATAGTTGAATATTTTGAGCGGAAATTTTGTAATCTTCCTCTAGTCTGGTTGAGGGTAATGCTTAAAATAAAACTATGTGATAAATTGGTTAGTAAATTTTGAGTTCTTAGTTATTAGAATTAGGGCAGTAAGTGATCATTCAACAAATTATTAGGGACAGTAGATAATGGATAATGAAATTAGAAATATGTAGGTTATATAATAATGCATTCATTGCTCCTATGAAGATATGAGATTCCAATGAGAATTCAGTTCATGGATTGAGAATTATAGTTCTCTTATTTTTGTTTATTAGTTTTGTTTATGTTTTCATATGTATGTTCTTGCTAGATTTAACATGGTATCAGCTATAGGTTAAGAGAGTTGATTTATATGTAAATTGTGTGTTGTTGGCATGAGGTTTCAAAAGTTTGTGAAAGCCACTAGCAAGACTTTTCAAAATTTTGTGAACTCTGTGCAGATTCAAGTTATTGGTGGGAGTGCTCAACAGTTAGTAGTGATGGCTAACAATATGACTATTTTTCAGCAACAAATACCAATGTTTAAAGGTGAGAACTTTTGTTTTTGAAGCATTAAGATGAAAACGTTGTTTCTCTCACAAGATTTGTGGGATTTCGTAGAGAATGGATATACAGAACCAGATACTCACACACTTTCCTGCTGGACTCAAGACCAAAGAAACTAGCTAAAGGAAAATTAGAAGAAAAATTCAAAAGCTCTCTTCCTAATCCAGCAAGCAGTGCATGATTCTATTTTTCCCAGGCTAGTTAAAGTAACAAAATGAAAGGAGGCATGGGATGCTTTACAGCAAGCGTATCAAGGAAGTGATAAGGTAAAAATTGTTAAGTTGTAGTGATTAAGAAGAGAATTTGAAACCTTGTGCATGCAAAACTCTGAATTTATTCAAGATTTTCTCTCTAGAGTTATGGGTATAGTGAATAAAATTAGGTCTTATGGAGAAGATTTAAAAGATCAAAAAATTCTTGAGAAGATTTTAAGAAGTTTGCCTGTAAAATTTGATGGGTCTGTTGTTGCTATTGAGGAGTCTAAAGATCTAACTCAGTTGTGTGTGAATGAGCTAATGGGGTATCTTTAATCTCATGAGCAAAGAATCAATAGATTTTCAAAAAAATCTATTGTGCAAGCTTTTCAAGCAAGAGAAGATATTTTCAAAGACAAAAGTGGTTCCTCTCATGAGGAAAGCCATAGCACTTTTGGAAGAGGAAGAGGAAGAGGACAAACATATAGAGGAAGTGGAGGTCGAGGAAGATTTTTTTCTGCATACAACAAAGAAAGAGGTAATGATGACAGTGATGGAGGTAAAATATTTAATAAATCCCAACTTCAGTGTTTTTATTGTAAAATATTTGGCCATTATGAAAGAAATTGTTGGAAAAACAAATACAACAAGCTATTTTTTATGTAGAAAAAGAAAGGTTGGAACTTTATTCTTGGCTTCTGATTTAACTAATAATGTTTCCAAAGAGGCATGGCTTATGGATAGTGGTTGCCACAATCATATGACAGGAAACAAAGATGGCTTTGTAGAGATAGATGAATCTACAAAATCTGATCTACTATTGGGAGATGACAAGTCAATTGAAGCTAAAGGTAAGGGAACAATTGTTGTGAAGACAAAACAAGGAAAACCAAAGCACATTAATGATGTTTTATATGTTCCTAGTCTAGCACATAATTTGTTGAGCATGGGGAAAGTCCTTGAAAATGGATCTCTAATTGTTTTCAAGGACAAACAATTCATAATCTATGATAAAAATGATCACAGTAAAATTATTGTTAAGACTAATACGCTGCAAAACAAAATTTTTGCTTTCAATCTCCCTTGTGAAGCAAGTACAACATTAACTGTTTCTTATGATGATAATTCCTGGCTATGGCACATAAGGCATAGAAATTTGAATATGAAAGACTTGAAATTGTTATATAACAAGCAAATGGTCAAAGGGTTACCACTTATTGGTTCTACTGATAAAGTATTTGAAGGGTCTATTCTTGGTAAGCAACACAAAGATTCATTTCTAGTAGGAAAATCATGGAGAGCAAGGAAACCATTGGAACTAGTGCATGCAGATATATGTGGTCCTATGCAAACCTTGTCTCTCAACAAAATAAATATTTCATTCTTTTTGTGGATGATTTTAATAGAAGAAAATGGGTATATTTCATTAAAGAAAAATCTGATGCATTTGTCATATTTCAACAATTTAAAGCTCTTGTGGAAGTGCAAAGTGGTTATTGTCTAAAAACATTATGCACATATAGAGGGGGAGAATTCACTTCTAATAAGTTTGATTCTTATTGTAAAATGAATGACATTCAAAGGAAATTGATAGCTAGTTATACTCCCCAACAGAATGGCATTGTTGAACTTAAGAATAGAACAATTGTTGAGATGGCTAGGAGCATGATGAAAGGTAAAAACCTTCCAAACATTTTTTGGGCTGAAGGTGTAGCTACATCTATTTATTTGTTTAATAGATGCCCAACAAGGAGTGTGCAAAATATTACCCGTTATGAAGCATGGTGTGGAAGAAAACCCAATATTTATCATTTAAGAGTATTTGGTTGCATTTCCTATGCTCATGTTCCTACGGAAAAGAGAAGAAAGCTTGATGATAAAAGTGTGAAATGCATTTTTATTGGATATTGTGAGGAAACCAAAGGTTATAGACTATACAATCTAGAATCTAAAAAATTAATGATTAGTCATGATGTGTTATTTGATGAGAAAAAAGAATGGCAGTGGAATCATGATGTGCAACAACACACTCCAAGTATTGTTTTACAAGAAGATGAATCTTTTGTTTCTGCAAATCCATCCAGTAATCAAAATACTTCAGAGGCCACATCCACTCCATCATCTTCTGCTACTTCAAGTCTCGTTTCAAGTTCAAGTCCTCCTCCAAAAAGGACAAAATCTTTAAATGAAATTTATGGTTATACGAATTTTGCTTTGATGTCTCAGATTGAGGTAGAACGAAGATGTTTTGAAGATGTAGTAAAAGAGTTAGTTTGGTGAAATGCAATGGGTGAAGATATGACAACAATTAAAAAGAACGCAACATGGGAGCTTGCGGATCCTCTACTAAAAAAGAAGTCATTGGGGGTGAAATGGTTGTATAAAACCAAGTATGCAACTGATGGATCAATACAAAGGCATAAAGCAAGGTTAGTAGCAAAGGGATATGCTCAACAACCAGGTATTGACTACAATGAAACATATGCTCCTGTTGTAAGATTTGATACAATCAAAACCGTTTTGGCATTGGCAGCACAATATAAATGATTAGTTTATCAATTTGATGTTAAATCAACCTTTCTAAATGGTGAGTTGAAAGAAGATGTATATGTTCACCAACCCCAAGGATATGAAGAAACACGAAATGGACACAAAGTTTACAAACTGAAAAAGGCTCTTTATGGGCTTAAACAAGCTCCAAGAGCATGGTACAGTAGAATTGACACTTATTTTTTGAAAAAGGGGTTTAATAGAAGTGAAAATGAGCACACATTATATATCAAGTCAAATGGTGATGATATAATAATTGTGTGCTTATATGTAGATGACTTGATATATACATCCTCAAGTAATTTCTTAGTGGAAGAGTTTAGGGAGGTTATGGTGACTGTATATAAAATCACTAATTTGGGTTTGCTCCATTATCTTCTTGGCATAGAAGTGACATAGATGAATGAAGAAATTTTTATTTCACAAGAAAAATATATTTCAAATCTTCTTAAAAAATGGAAAATGGGAAATTGTAAACCCATGAGCACACCCACGAATACAAATGAAAAATTTTCTATAGAAGATGGAGCTGAAAAGGTAGATGCTCAATCCTATAGGAGTCTGGTAGGAAGTCTTTTGTATCTTACTACCACTAGGCCTGATATTATGCATGCAATAGGCTTGATTTCCAGATTCATGCAAAGTCCAATTAAGATTCATTTTGGAGCAGCAAAAAGAATTTTGAGGTATGCCTGTGGAACAAGAAATTATGGAATTTGGTATACTTCATCAAATAATTTTGGGTTGGTTGGTTATACAAATAGTGACTGGGCTGGATCTTTTGATGATAGAGAAAGCACTTCAGGTTATGTATTCAGCCTTGGATCAGGTGCAGTATTATGGTGTTCAAAGAAGCAACCAACTATTTTATTGTCTTGTACATAGGCACAATATATTGTAGCAACAACAACAACATGTGAAGCAATTTGGTTGAAGAAAGTATTGTTAGATCTAAAACAAAAACCAAAATATGCCACAACTATTTACTATGATAACTTGTCTACCATTGCCATAACTAAAAATCTAGTGTTTCATAATCCAACCAAATATATTGATAGCAAATATGATTGCGTAAGAGACAATATGTCAAAAGGAGAAATTCAAATAAAGTTTTGTACAACAAATGAACAGCTTGCAAATATATTTACCAAAGCACTACCTAAAGGGAAGCTAGAATACTTAAGGGATATGCTTAGAATCACCTCATTAAGCATTAAGGGGGAGTGTTGAGGATAATTCTTAAAATAAAGCTATGTAATTGCTGACAAATTAGCCAACGAATTTTGTGTTCTCAGTTATTAGAATTATGGCAGCAAATTTATAGATGTAGTGAGTTATCATTCAACAAATTATTAGGGGCAGTAAATTAGTCAGATAATGGATAATGAAATTAGAAATATGTGGGCTATATAACGTATTCATTGCTCTTATGAAAATTCCAATGTGTTCTAAGTTATCAGAATTAGGGCAACAAATTTATTGATCTTTCAACAAATTATTAGGGGCAGTAAATTAGTCAGATAATGGATAATAAAATTAGAAATATATGGGCTATATAATAATGTATTCATTGCTCCTATGAAATATGAAATTCCAATGAAAATCTAGCTCATGGATTGAGAATCATAATTCTCTTTTTTTTTTTATATATTTTCATATGTATGTTTTTGATAGATTTAACCAGCCCCAGTCGCATAACGAAAACTCTCAGATTAACTCTCAGATTATGCAGTGTTGTGCGCTGCTATACTTCGTTTTACTGTATACAATGTTCTTTCGTTTAGTTTTTCATTTTGCCATTCACACCTTGTGGTGAGCCAGGATCGATTCTCTTAGCTGTTGAGAACAGAATAATTGGTTTTTGTTTCACGTAGAAAACAATGAATGGCACATGTAAATTTAAAGGGTGCTTCTTCTAATTAATAAATTGTATTGTATATTTGTAGGGCATGGGAGGTTCGTTCTACTTAATGAACTCAAGTATTGTATATTCCTTTACAAAGCATGGAAGAACTAAAGCAGCTCTTATTCCCCGACATATCAGTGCGCTGCTCAGACAATTCTGTTATACCCGTCGGCCCCCTCATAGGTTGTTTTATGTAATAAGGGCCATCAAATCAATCATGGTGTAATAAGTTATCTTAGGCTGTGAAACTCTTTCTTCTGAAAAAAAACTATGAAACTCTTGAATCATTCAATCTTCTATACTCTGAACTCACCTAGCATTTCATTTAACTAATTTGGATGTGAGGAGGAATAGTTGTTGTATAATTGAAAAAATAGCAAAAAAATTTTTGGAAATCTAAATTACAGTTTAATGATACTGAAGAACCGTCAGATTTAAATAAAAACACAAGCACCCCCATCCGCGTGAAATGCCAAATATATAAATATATATATATACCAAGTCGAATCAATTTTTTTCGCCTTTCTTGATTTTTTTTTTACATAGTATATATTTTGGGTCCAGTGGTTACAGCTGTACAGATGAGCTAAATTCTTATGGTAAACTCCCATACTTCTAACACAATGTTATGATTTGTTGTCACTTCCTAACAAATATGCTGGCTAGCTATTTATTTATTTTTAATGTGTAAAGATATATGGATAAAGGGTTTGTTTTTTATTATTTAAGAGCATGTTAAGAGGTGATAAATTAAAATCGAGTTTATATAATTGAGTATATATATTTTCCTGATGTATATATATTGTTATTCTTTTAGAAGATTAATTATATTAGATACTTTAAAATTGGACTAAATTTTTTAATAATATAATTAATTTTGAAAATAATAAATTAAGATTAACAAAATTAATCTAAAATAATATATTATATATATTAAATATATTATAATTCTTTGTATTAATGAATATTTTATTATATTTATATATTTTTAATAAAATTAAAAATAAAAAACAATATTTTCCACCATAAAAAAAAAATGTAAAAAAATTATAAAAAATATTTTAATAAAATATTATAAATAATTATAAAATATCATTCATAAATAAATTAATATATATTTATTTAATTTTAAATTTCACAATATGTTAAAGGAGAAAACTGTTTTTATTTCTTTTATATATTTATTTAAATTCAAGATTAAAAAAATTAAAAATACGATAAGCAATTTACTTATCTAAAATATTAAATAAAAATAAAATTGAATCTATATATATATAACTTTGAGATATAAATAAATTAAAATAATCCTATATGTAAGCAATTTTTAGTTATGTAAAATATAAAATAAAATAAATTTGAAACCATGTTTTATTTATATGGTGTGAGTTTGCGGAGACTAAGTCAATATATTGACTCGATTGAGACATTACTATGAATCAAAGGGAAGGGAAGAATTAACGCTAAGCACACTTAGTTGGACAACCCGTGCACTTCTTCGAACAAACACAAGCGGCATGCTTCTTAACATAAGGAAAATAAACGATACAATCATATAGTGTACTTTTAATATTCCAATTCACCTCCTTTTCAACCAATCTTTATGAAACATTTAATTATACATATATTTTAAAGAATTGTTAACCTATTCGTGAGATCGTTAATTCCACCATCGCATAAAAATATAAAAACATAGTCATAATGTACACCAACCACATGGCCCATATCAAGAAACCATTAATACATTTAATAAAAGTTATAAAAACATAATACAGAGTACATAATTTATATTAATAAATTAGCTGCTATTAATATAGTAGTAAATGTGATTGATATATATTAAATTAATATAGTAGTAAATGTGATTGATATTATTTTCATATTTTAATTGATATATAAAAGATGAAAATTATTTTTATAAGTATATATCAACAATATTTACTTATGTGGTTGTGTTGGTTAATGATTGATATGTATGGGAGATATAATAGATGATGATTGACTATGGTTGATTATGGCTAAATATTTTCAAGATACAATTAGGGGTTTTTTTATGGTTAATATAAAATTGACTATGGATGACCATGGTTGTCCACAACTAATTATAGTTGACAATGATAGATTATGATTAACTATGGTCGACTATGGTTGTTCATGTTTGATCATGGAAGACCATGATTGACCATAGGTTTCTATCATAGATTATGGTGGTCCATGTTCACAATGGAATGCCATGGTTTACCATGTGTGACCATGGCGACTTTGGTTTAACATGTTGACCAATCTAACCATGGTTTCCCATGTTGAGCATGGGTTGCATATTTTTATCCAAGGTTGACTATGGTCAACCAAAGATCACCATGATTGCTCATGGTTGATAATCATTGACCATTGTTGACGATGACCTATAATGGCTGACCATAGTTGACTATTATAAACCATCATGAATTAAGTCAAGTATGGTTGATGATGGTTAACAATGTTGACCATAGTTATCTACAAGTTACCATAATTGACAGCGATGAACCATAGTAAGACATGGTGACCATAACTAACTGTGGTCACCTTATTTAGTGTACCCTAATTGTTATTATTATTAGTAGTCAACTTTATTAAACCTTATTGACAAACCCTATTATTATTGATAAACTTTATTAATGTTAATACTAGTATTATTAATGTTATTAATATTATTACTATTATTGTTGTTGTTAATATTATTAACAATAGGCATAGTCTACCCACGGGACATAGAGTAGATGGTGATGGGGTGTACTATTAAGTCACTCCATGATGTGAAAGTCCTCTCTTCGAAATTTTGTGGGCAAAATCCTTCGAGATTTTGATGTCTTAAATTCTCTTGGGTTGTAGTTTTTGAAGCCAAAGGCTAAGCCTGCAGTCATCTCGACTCAGACAACTTACAAACAAATAAAATAATAGGCGTAGTCTAACTTACAAAAGAAATGGTTTTTTAACCGGAATTCAACAATACAATTTTTAGTAAGATTCTCATTTCTTATTATTTAAAATGCACTTTTGAATGCATTAATGGAATCAACGCCATAAAAAAACCTTATGGCACTCACAACAATACAATTTTTTGTAAGATTCTCGTTTCTTATTATTTAAAATGCACTTTTGAATGCATTAATGGAATCAACACCATAAAAAAACCCTTATGGCACTCAATCTTTGCAGATTAAACAACATAAAACAATGATTTTTAAAAATCTCTATCAAAATTTGGATAAAATTGACCAAAAAAATATTAGAAAGAGTCATTTGGTCTTCTTAATTAGAATACAAGTTAAAATATATTCAATAAAATAAATAATAATAATTTTAATCAACCTTTAAAATCATATTATTAATATTATCAATAGTTTCAACTTTATTAATATATATTATTATTCTTAATTAGTTTTGAACTATAATTATGACCAATCAAGTTTGATTTTGGTCAACCACCAATTGACTATAATTTAATATGGTTGAGTTATGTTGTCTAAGGATGACTATGAATGAATACGGTTAAATATTGTTGACTATAGTAAACATAGGATTGACAAAATTAAATCAAGGTAAAATAATAAAA
>APFE031240846.1:0-15572 GCA_000404065.3 Pinus taeda | reverse complement strand
GGTTGAAGAAGAGCTTGTATGGCTTAAAACAGGCTCCAAGGCAGTGGTATCTAAAATTTGACAAGTTTATGTCTGAACAAGATTATACTAGATGTCACTCTGATCATTGTGTTTATCTAAAAAAAGCAAAATGATGGTAGCTATATTATATTGTTATTGTATGTAGATGACATGCTTGTTGCAGGATCTAACATGCAGGAAATAAATGTGCTCAAAAGAAAATTGGCAAATTCATTTGCAATGAAGGATTTGGGAGCTGCAAAACAAATCCTTGGTATGAGAATAACTAGAGACAGGAAAAATCGTAAATTAACATTGTCTCAGAATGAGTACATACAAAAGGTGTTGAAAAGATTTAACATGCACAATGCAAAACCAGTTAGTACACCTTTTGCTAGCCATTTCAAACTTAGTAAGGAAATGTGCCCAAAGACCCAAGAAGACATGGATTATATGTCTAAAGTTCCATATGCATCAGCAGTTGGAAGCTTAATGTATGCAATGGTCTGCACAAGGCCTGATCTTGCACATGCAGTGGGAGTTGTAAGTAGGTACATGAACAATCCAGGAAAGGAACATTGGATGGCAGTGAATGGATTCTCAGATATTTGAAAGGTACCACAAATCAAGCATTATGCTTTGGTGGTTCAAACATTTCTCTACAGGGATATGTTGATGCAGATATGGAAGGTGACAGAGATAACAGGAGGAGCACTAAAGGATATTTATTTACTGTAGGTGGAATAACTGTCAGTTGGGTTTCAAAAATCCAAAGTGTTGTTGCACTCTCAACAATAGAATAAGAGTATGTTGCTGCTATAGAGGCTAGTAACGAAATGATTTGGTTACAAAGGTTTATGGGTGAATTGGGTAAGAAGCATGATATGGGCACGTTATACAGTAATAGCCAAAGTGCCATTCAGCCTACAAAGAACTCAGCATTTCATTCTAGGACCAAACACATATAGCTCAAGTACCATTTCATATGATCAGTGTTGGAAGATGGAGAGTTGAAGCTGGAAAAAATACACACTAGCCAGAATCCTGTAGATATGCTAACAAAAGTTGTAACCGAGGATAAACTGAGAATATGCTCAGTTTCAATTGGTCTTAAAGGATGGCGTTGAAGATGAGAAACAATCAAGTCCAAAGAGGAGTCATTGTCCAGCAAATGAAGCAGTGGTGGAGTTGCTACAATCATTCTCCAAGTGGGAGATTGTTGGGTGTGCAGCATGATTATTTAGAGGTCTTTGTTTCAACTGGATGTATACCCTAGGAAGCTTGTATAGCCCTCCACGCAGGCAGGTGTGGGGTGGCCTTGTACCCCCCGTCAGGGTTCAAGGGGGTGAATCCCCTGTGACTGGGGGGTCCAGGGGCAAGCGATTCCTCGGCGGGGGTTTTGGGGACAGTGCCCTTGAAGCTAAAAATATATGTAAAATTGTCTTGTAAAAGTATAGTAATTTCTAGTCAATCTTGGCCATTCATCAGGCGGATGATCTAATGGTAGAACTTATGTTTAGTTTAAGGTTTTCTGACCTAGAAGGAAACCCCTCTGTTTGTATGAGGGCATTGTATTAAGGTTGTGTAATATAGATGTGTTTTCTCCGTGCGAGAAAAAGAGAGGCAAGACTACGAGAGAAAATAGAGGATATTACAGTAGATCTGTTGTAGGTTGCGTCTCTTCATTTTGCTAGATAATAAAAAGAAAGGACTGGTTATTCAAGGTGGATGTATACCAAACTAGGGGAACCACGTATATCTGTGTCTCTCTAGTTTTTATGCGTTTTCTATGCTTATATTTCTACTATATTCTATGTTTTCCATTGCTCTGTAATTTATAATTTTCTAGCAAAATGTTCTTTCAAAAAAGGGACAGTCAAGGGCATCAGAGACCCTCCTTCCATGGGTAATCATAGAACTTTCTGCTGTGGAGAAACTAGAATTTTATCATTGATCGAGAATTAGACTAAGGTGAGGATGAAAAACTAACGTTCAACAGAAGCTTTCAGTAAGCAAAACAGAAGGGGATCGGTCTTCTATCCTTGGAGGTTGTTTATTGAGTGCTAGTATCTAGACCCCTATAATAATTGAGGTTCCCTGGAGGTTGTGGGCTGAGATAGGATTCCTTGAACCCTTTATGAGCTTGGGTCCCTAGAGGCTGTGAGTTGAGGCAAGAGGTATCTAGAGCCCTATGAAAACTTGGGTGCATGGAAGCTACGGGTGGAATGGAATCTTTGGAGCTCAACAACAACTTGGGATTCCCTAGACTTTGTGGGTTGAGCTAACTACTTTGAATCCCAGTAACATATTGGGAAGAGACCATCCTAAATTCAATATAAGGAAAAGATAGAACCATAGTTCCTAGTTAGTTCCGTGATTGATACGATGGTCTATGGACTCCTTAGGAGTGGGTGAAGCAATGTATGTGCATGAGGGGTGGGGTTTGGTACCTCTAAACTCCCCGTGCTGATAAGAAAGAGATAGATAATGGTAGGGATTAAGAAAAGAGGTCCTTTGGAGTCCATAGAATATGTGACAGCTTAATTGTCTATGCAGTAGCAATAATCCTCCCCCTGATACTCTGGAATCTAGCTCGAGGGTGACTGTTACAAGTAGTAGCAACTACAATTGTCTATGGTTGAGTGGATATTCGTACTCAAAGACTGACTTTCCCTATAGGATAAAAGATAAGTATTTTGTAATATTATTGCAATTAATCGAATATGTTTTATTTTCATTTGTAATAGATGTGGATAAATAGGGACTGCAATTATGTTGTTTTGTATATACATGTGATGCAGTTGTGAAAGGATATTTCCCTTATTTATATGTTGATCATGGCCATGAATATGTATGTGTACATGCGTGTTGTGCTTATATGTAAAATTAAATAAGTTAAAACATAAATAATTAGTAATGATAGAGTATATGAAGTTACAGAGTGGAAAAGAGCCACATAGCAGAGTTTCCCAAGCTATAGAGTAGAGGGAGACTCTTACTTTGAATAAATGCTCATATGTGTCAAAAATAATACTGTAGCTAAACTTAATGAACTCAATGGTATATTTTAGGCCCAAACCATGAAAAATTAAAGGAAGTGGGTTCTGAGACGTTTATATTAATGTACAATTTATAAGAAAGACACTATATTGGTGGGAGTCAATCAATGTATGCATTAGAGTATCTGTTTACAAGTTGTTGCCCGATAGATAAGAAGTATGGGAAGGATTAAGGGAGTGTTCTTAGGGTCGGTATTCTCTAGCTATCATGTTTCCATAGTATTTAGCCATGCTCATGTAAAATCCTCCATTCCTGCCATAGGGACTTTGGCGATAAGGAATACAAGCCCCTACCAATAGGCAAATTTCCTGGAAAACCATGAGTGGTGTTGAGGGGTTTCTTAAAGAGTTTGTGTAGATTTTGAAATAGTTGGCATGTAGTAGGATAGGTGGAAGCCCCCCAGAAGACTACACCAGGCTTATTGTATATACGATATAGAGGAGTTCCTATGTCGATATGCAACGAATTCCCTACCCAAGGGAAATTAAGGCTTGCACGGTAAGAACCCCTCAATGTAGCTATCACCAAAGATCAAAAGGCATAACATCGAGGAATGTCTTAATCAGACTTTGAAAAAGTGGTGAGATCTTGAAGTGGATATAGTTCCCTAAGACAACCTCGAGACAAAGTCATAGTCAAAATGGGAAGCTTGAAGAATTTTGCATTAATGTAGATTTGATTTCTATGAAGAGCATAGCAATCAATACTGAAGGCCTTGCATGGTGTAGATGAAGTTCGTTGACCGAGCCATTAGAGAATGTTAAGGGAAGGGAATTTCTTGTGGTGAATGGGTGTGAAGCCATGATCTTATGGGGAGGATCACATAAGGCTTCTCCTATTGCAGATCAGAACCCAAGGTGAAAAAACTTCTGACTAGAGCGGATAGATTCTCATCTTGTGTCATTGGTAAGAAGGAATCTGACATGGACTATCTGCAGGGTCCATGTAGCCGAGAGAATAGGTCAAGATCGAAGTTTGAAACCAATGATCGTTGCTAAGTTACGTGCACAGAACGAGGTTGACCCCGACATAGTTGAAGGTAGGGAGTTCAGGTCATGTGCTAATTCGCGGATGAGTAATTTATGTGTAGACTTGACTGGGTTGAAGGTTGGTGGTCAGGCGATCGGAAGGAAGCCAAGTTACGAGCACCATGTTGCATCGACCCCAACTATGTCGAAGGTCAGGAGGTCAATCCATGTTCTAGTGGACAAATGTATAATTAGCATGTTGACCCCGACGAGGTCAGAGGCTAGGAGATCGAGAGTCAGAACATGAGGTGGTGTTGTGATCTAGGGAGATGCATATGTCTAACGATTTTCTCACTTATTGATTGGATGATCCCATGGTGAACCACCACGTGCAAGCATAAGATTTTTGATTGCCATTGTCTATGCAAGGAAACATATAGAAATGAACAAAAAGTCAAAGAAAGGGAAAAAAATAACCTAAGGGTGCAACCCTCCTAATCTTGTTTCCATGACCGGACAATGGGGACCGAATTTGCCAGTAATGACTCTGTTACCTTCGTAAGGTAAGGGGGTATGTTATAACCGAGATTCCTTACCTTGTAGTTGGAAAGTGACCAATTTGGCTATCAAATTATAAGGATATTCATATACCTGAAAATATCTATTCATCTTTAACAACCAAGCTTCAACTCATTGACTAATTCAGCGTCAAATATTGAAGGCCTAATCTTCTTAATCTCTCTCTTCATTTCTACTTTCTATTTCTTCACTTGAATAGTACTATCAGTGATATTTTGGCAAAACTATATTCATTCACTTCTTTATCTTCATGTTTAATAGGCTCACTGTCATCTATACCATTTGAATCTTTCCTTTTGTGGGATACCTATTTATCTCCATCGTATGAGGTATTTCCTTAGACTTTCTTATTTATTTTTTTAGTTAGACATTTTATGAGCCTTTCCTAATCCATACTAGCTTTCAATAGTTTTTCATTATCTTCTTTAAATCTAGCTACTTTCAGTTTTAGACCCTTTATAATCTCTAACAATTCTACCAAATGTGATAATTCTTCCCCACCAGGTTATACCCAAAGTTCCTATCCATTAGTAGGTGTGGAATATAGTTATGTCATGAATGTTCATACTTTTCTCCTTATTGTGTAAGTGAAAAAATTTAAATGAATCATATTCTAATTTTTATTGTGATTTGGCTCATACAACTTAGTGTTATAACCTACAACTATGATACCAAATGTAATGTTCCTCCAATTTACACACTAAATATGTTTTTTATTTCTATTATTAATTTTATGTATATCAATAATGACATAATTACATTGACATAATGTAGAAAACATGATATTTTCTCTAAGATATTCTCTTAATACCCAATCACTATATAGGTGTATTCTTATATGTTCTTTCAATTGACACAAAATTTATCTATCTGGATCCTTATTCTAACATTTTAAAAAAGTGAAAATATACAAATTTTCTTAAGAATAGGGTCTTGATACCTCGAGCATGGAATCATTATTACTTAAACAACTTTGACCATCCATGTTACCCTCTTCTTGATGTTGTATTTTTTCTTTTAAATGTGGTTAAGAGTTATAGTGGCATCACCTCCCTTTTCACTATGTATACTTCAAAATTGGGACGTGTTAATACTATTCAAACTTATAATCCATATGGACCATCTAAACTACTTGTTACATGGAAAGTGCTTTCTCTACCTTAGGTATTAACCTCAACTATACCATAAGTCACATTGAAATACACACACACACACACACACACACACACACACACACATATGGTGTGGGATCCTTTGTCCATATGTCAGAGATACGAGATTTAGTTATGACTACCCCATGTGATGGGGTTCCAAAAAAGGAATAGTTTCGATGAATTAGGGTTAATAGGATGACGTAGACAAATTGATGAAATAAGCAATGAGATTGACTACTCTCCTGAGCTAAATCATTTGCATTATTCTTCCTTGGTTATTTGATTTCTTTGTGGCAGTACATTAGGGTTTACAAAATGTGGTTTATCTCATAAACAAGTATTTTTTTCAATATTAAATTACTTCTCTTATGCTCTGAGGTCTTACTCCTGGCCATGTGTGACAAGTAATGTTGTATTTTTCCCTTAAGCGTTATTCTGTTGTCTACTCTAACAAGGATTATCAACTACACACTTTATTTCTAATTTTTATTATAGGTACACCCTACTTATACTAAAAAATTCAAAACTTATGTAGGCAATACTAGGCTTCATGAATTTTTTGCTGATTTGTATTAACACATGTTTCCCTAACATGAGCTTGGAATAACTTACACCATTTAATCATTTCTTTCAAGATTTTTGTGATGAATAAGGTTTTTTCTTATTGACCCTTTCCTAGGATTTCGGGTGAGGAATTCAAATCGAAAATGTTTTTTGGATTTTTAGAGACACTATCGTCAATGGAGAAAACCCTTTTGAGGCTTAGCATGGGGACTGGTCATGGAACTAGGTAATTATTAAGCAGGTAATAAACCATAAAATTAGTCTCTTAAATTTTTTACAAGTGCCATTCATTGTTTCCAATTATTATTATTCAGAATTAATTTCATCGGGTTTAGGATTTAAAACAAAAGAGCCCCTATTGAAGGAGATATTGTCAATGGCTCAATTTGAGGTCACCATTTCTAAAATTATATTGAGATTGAATTCCATTGTAAAGTATTTCAGCTCATTAATGTATTTTCTTAATATTATTATGAAAGTTACTGATAAAAACCCTCATTTTTATTATAACAAGTTTATAATGAATAACTCCTCTCAATAATTCTATGTTAGGAAATTGTTGTTGCAAGGAACATGGTTTGCTTATAGATATGACTTACTAAGGCATGGAAACTATAATTAGGTATGGATAACAATAATTTAATTTCTTATCTATCTTTGCTCCTATTTCATCATAAAACATTTTTGTATGTTGATATTCTTGTTTAAGGGAAACTGATTAACCTTGAAAAATAATATTTTATTGTCTTTAAACTTACTATTTGAATAAAATGCTAAGTCTTTGACTATCCAAACATTTTCTACAAGTGATTCAAAGCCACAGTTTTCTTAAAGAACCTTAAGGTATTTCTCAATATCAAACCATTTCAATTTAGAGGCTTTTAATTTAAATTTTAAAACTATAACCAAGGTACACGTTTCCTCCCAGAACCTAAATTCAATGTTTGTCGACCATACATTAATTTTTCTTCCTTTAGGTCATAATTCCTTTTAATTCCATTTCCTCTATTACAGAATTTATAATTAATATACATGATATCACAAAATTTAGATGACCACTACTACTTATTACATGTCTTATGATATAGGATTTTATTTTTCGTAATTAATATTGAGTTATGCAATCGATTGAGGTTTTATGTTCTTAGCTTAATGCATTGTCTCTTGACAATAGTACTTAGTCTAACTATAAAGTTTTCTTTAGAAAATCATTTTTGTGAATGTTTAAGGTGCTATAAATATACCAACAAAAGGGGTCTCCCTAGTATGAAGTCCCATTAGACCTCACACCATTGGGAGTAGGATCCCAATCTTCATAATAGGCTAGGCCACCATTATTCTTAGATATTTTCCATGGCCATGATTAACAACATAAGATATTATGAAAACAATCCTTAAAACAAGAACGTTAACACTGTGGGGGATACAACTACAACATATATAAGATAATTGCATGGAAGGGAAGAGAGGGAGTGATCATATAGAAGAAAAGTAATAGTACTATCCTAAAAAAGACACACAAGAGCATGGAAAGAATTGTTGATTAACCTCCAAATTAGCTCACAAGATAACAACAATCACAACATAAAGTAAAAGTCCACATTCAACAAGATGCATATCAAATCCAATGAAATAATTCATTTTAATTAGTATGTTTCAACATAAACCACAAATAATAGAAGAATAACATTACAATCATAAACAACATATGCATGAAAGTGTGCCAAAACTGATAAATTCATATAGTAAGTGAAATTTCCAAGATACACAATTACAATGATGTAATGCTAGCCCCAAGAGTGGAACATTAATTCACCACTTGCTCCTCCAAAGAAATATCTTCTCACCTATTCTAAGCTAGAGAAGCCAAGTTGACAATTCCCTAGTCCTACCTCTTGAGTTAGGAGAGTTTATTTATAACAAATGACATGACTCTCTACCTCCCATGTGACTCTTCACCTCCCTCATAACTATTGATTTTCTACTACGAATTTTATAATTCCTAAGTTACCTTTGAGCATCTACATGACCCTATAAATTTCTAGCAACTTTTCACATTCCATATGAGACCCTTGGGCTTCGACACATTTTACATTTTGTAATTTTTTAGAAATTACATAATTACATTCCACAAGTGATATGGAAAAATGCATTGGCGCATATGAATTTATGGTGACACTTTGAGAAGCCATGACTTGGTAATGTTGACATAAAACTTCACTGCATCAATGTGAATCTCTTTTGTTTCCTAATATGACTTTCACTTCTTCATGATATATATTTTTGTATACTCCATCTTCACCCTCTAAAGGGTATAGATAAGCCTTGGAACCTTCCAAGCCAAAATCAGTTTCCATATTTTGTTCTTGATCCAAGTCTCCCTCACTATTGCATGATAACATTTTCATGTCTCACCTTGACATGTGTCCTCCTTGTGACCTTTCCTTGCTAATCCTTTGACAACATGTTGTCATGGTACAATTATATCACCTACAGATGAATTCACCCATGACAAGCCAACGTTAGTCCCATGATCACCTATTCTATCTTTTCTTTCTCATACAATATAATAACTATGATGGAACAACGTGAAAGGGATTTGAGAGAGACAAACTAGAAATTTCACAGTTGAGCTCAACATTGACCAAGGGATGACCATGTTTTCAATTAAAACTACACAATAAGGAGAGGCTCTTTCAAGGTTTTTCCATAGTGGGCAATCCAAGGAGACAAGGATGATGAGTTTGCTCACTAGGGATACACAATGCACAGTGCTGAAGGAAGATCAAGAAGGGATTATGTAGTTCAGATTGACAAGGACTAAGGTATAACCAAAATATATAATATAACTCCATAGTGCATAGTTGAAGTACGGAAGGGAAATGAAATTGTGGAGTGAGGTGTTTTAGTCTGCAGGATTGAAAATACTAGGCACTGTAACTAGACATTGCATAGTGATTGAGGAGAAGACTCCAATGATTCTTTAGTTGAGAGTTACAACAACCTAGAGATGTACCCACTATCCAATAAAAATATTAAATAGATAGTAGGAAGCTCACTTGATGAAGGGACTGCACAACTGACCGGTGTAAGTAGCATAAGTTTAAGTTAGTACACTCTAGGGATGCTCACCACACAATGAAGAGAATACTTTTTGAATTATGTAGTTTGTCACTTCAAGGAGGAAAATAAGTATCACTATAATATATAAGTGTTAAATGTTAAATCTAGGGTAGAAGTAATGAAGGATTAGTGTAGTGAGGGAGTACAAGCATCAAGGATTTAGTGACCGTGCTCTGAAGTTACTCAATGTGGAATAATGAGAGCTAACATTGACAAAGGCTTAGTGAACAAGTCTAGGAGTTGAAGGTTTCATCAATAACGCTTGTGAATTAGTATTTCTCATCACTTGGTGGAGGGTTAGTACTTTCATAACTTGCGCCTGATGGGAGGAAGAAGAAGAGCTCCAAAAATGGTAGTGTGGGGTCATAGAGAACAAAACATGAAAACAAGTCTAGAAACAATAATCACACATGTATACATTATCAAATACAAGCCAAGAGAATTCACACTACTCAAAATAAACATGGATACCTTGGAGCGACAACAAAGCGACACTTATTTCTGATTCTGACAATTGAAACGTAGGTTTGTGACACTTAAAATATATGTTTGGAAACAATTGTTGATTACAACTACAAAGTGCGATGAGCTATGGGAAAGTTTCTAGAACATATTCTTATGATAGGCAAGATTGACTATTGCAGGAGAGTACACTAGAGCTATCTCTAGTGGTATGACAAAGTGTTTTAGCAACATATGTGTAAACAAGTGAAAGAACACACACACGAGTGAAAGAAATAAAAAGAGACACTTCCAACAATAAGAATAAGTGAAAATGAAACTGCAGAAGCTAAAGAAATTGAAAGAAACACATGAAAAGGTGAAAGAAAGAAAAATGACACTCAATAAATTAAAAGTGACACTTACAAAAGTAAAAGTGTGCAAAAGTGATATTTGATAAACTTACCTAGATGACAGTACAATTTGAACTAAGAGAGAGAGAGAGAATGCTCATTATGATTCATAAGGCATAGAGCTCGAAAGAAAAAGAAAAATATGAAGAGATATGTGATTTAGACTCTTCATATAAGGAGATCAGACAGGAGTGAGGTGCCTACCAGTAAGAGGTGTGAAAGCACTGAATTAGAGAATATCATTCTCATTGTCAAGTAGAATTATGTACTAATTTTCAAAAAAGGTTGCACCAAAACTTTATCTATGAATTATGCAATCACTACCACCAAGGGTTGCACAGTCACTATCATCAAGAATTTTATAGATACCACACTAGGCTTTACACAGTCATTGTATCTAGGGACTGCGCAAGTACTATCAACAAACACTTCATAAGCATTGTCTTCAAGGAATGTGCAATTCATGTCTTTAATGGAATACATTAACTACTAGCCTTGCTAGGAATGGGTGCACTTATGAATGCATGCAAAGATAAGAATGTGTAAACCGGTGGTTCAACACTTATTTAGAAGAATACTTGAACACCTAGAGAAGCATAACTCATCATGAAGTGGTTGTGAACAACTTCAGATGATAGATCATGAGATCACAAGGACGCTAAAAAATTAAGATGTAGGCAACATTTTGGAGGGTGTTTTTCACAATGACAACACTTGGTGAGACATTTGAAGAACCACAACTTATCTATTTAAGTCTAACTTCAAGCAAAAATCCTTAGTCTTTCAGGAACTATTGATTCACTAGGTAGATCACCCCAACTTCACCACTTATCTTGGTTAATGATATAGTCTCTTATATTCCCCTTTTCATCTTAAGACATGCATAACACTAGTTAAAATTTAGTGGTTTCAATTATGGAGTAGGAGTACATAAGTTTCACAAGTTTATGATGTCGAGGATTTATTCTTGTCTCCTTTGTTGCTCTGCTACTAGCAAGCCTATTCAGTAGAATAACAGAGTCACTTCAAGGAATAAAAAGCACAAATTTGCACCAACAAGCTTGTTCAGTACCCCAACGAAGTTTTTTGCTTCACCTCCCTGTGTAGGAATCCTTTCTCTTCTTTAACCCTTTACTTATTTTATTAATTTTTTCTATTTTATTGGTATTTTTTTTTCTAAGGGTGGAAGAGGGATCCTGAATTATTCTATGTGTAGGAGAGGTTGTTCCTTGTTTTACAAAGAGTCTTATATATATTCACCTATGATATTAGTATGGTCGCCTACGTTTTTCTTCCTTTCGCTTCTCTACTTGACTAAGCTAACCTCTTAAAACCAATCAGCATAAAATATAATTCAAGGAAAGGAGATCCTATTATTGATATGAGAATCATATTTTCACTAAAGGTTCTTCATCCGGAATTAATCTTATTTTTTGGAGAGACATCTTTGAATTTTAAACATATATAAACCTAAGCAAAGAAAGGGATCACAGATCGGACAAGAGCTGTTCTTCATAAGAATTTTCCTTTTCCAAGATTCGCTACATCATATTTTGAGCCAAACAAGAGTAGCTTTCATGCACAATATTATTAAACAAAATGTGAAGGAAAATATATGAACCAAAAAGAAAAACCAAAGTTAGAGAACAAAAAAATCATGGGACTAAAACAAAAATCAACATCCAAGACAAAAATAAGAAAACAAAGTAGATGCAAAGATTAAATGAGGGACAAAATGCAGGGTCAATGTAATTAAAAAGAGAAGCTAAAATGTAGGCAAACCAACTCCTAATCTAACTGGCTATGAGGTTATGGCTAGTTAATGTGAAACTTCCAATGTAGCTACAAAAAATTCTACAAACCTGCAAGAATAATGACATGAGAAATAACACCATTATAAAACAATGTGCAATAAAAAAGTTGTCAACTTCAATAATTTTCACAAGAAATTAAAGGTCTGCCCTATTGTTAGAAAGATATGTCATAAAAACTTGTTTTAACTAGTTTGAAACTTTACATTATTGATTAAAATGATGATCCTACAAACCTTGAAGGCTATTCATGAATCATTCATGAATCTTTTAAATCTTCACAAACATTAAGAAAGGTTGAAACTTATTATTAGAAATGAATATTTCGAGGTAAGATTCCTCAACCCTATCATAAATTGAATCATGGTATCCAAAAAAATTAATTTGAAAATGCTGAAATTGTTGGGAGAATGAAATTTCAATTATCACAATCGAATCATGTGGAGAATCTTTGAAAGAACAATTAACATGATCTTGTTCTGAAACCTTGTCAATATTGTGAGGACCTCACATAACCTTCAGTGAAATTTGAAGTACCTCAACTATCCAAAAATCATATAAACATTGAAATGATGAATCCTAAATATTAATAAGATTAATAATATCAATCATTGTAACACAATTATCATCATATATATGAATGGGAAAATGATTAGTTGAGTGATAATTGTTCAAACCAATGTTATGATCAGTTTGGTGAATCACCATACAATATTATTGATTCCCTATTCGTTCCATTTGTATTTGATTACATACTAAACCTATAATATAAAAGTATGATAATTAGAAACAATTGTTTGTATCATAAATTTGGGAAACCAACATGCTGATGGAATATTATAAGTCTATGTAAAATCAAATATAGTATCCACATCAACATGAGGGTTTTGATTTGTGGAATGTCTCAAACATTGAATAACACCCACGAGGATAGATCACACGAAAAAACAATGATTAGCTTCATAACATTCACAAGAAATATTACGAGTTGAATGTTCATAGAAACACTTAGCAAATACAAACCCTTTGAAAAATGATAATATTTACCTTGATGGTTGAAATGATAGGCTTCATAGCTCTCGACATTCATGAAAGATATAGATTCGAATCTTGGGATTGACGTAATAGGTTTGCATGAAGATGAATGAACTAGAACAAAATTATCTAGTCGTTCAGAATCCCAAACTTCAGAATTAGGATAGCTCACTTGGAAACATTAAAAAGTATTTCAAGAACAGGTTTGCATTGAATGAAAAAATATGGAGAGAAAAATTATGTAAGAAAATCCATATTTTACCTACTTTAGGAATCTTATCAGGATCACGAGAAACTGACATAACCATCAATGGGAGTTGAGGTGCCTTCAGTCCCTAAAAAGTTTTAAAACTTTGAAATGTTGAATATTTAAATTTTGAAAGATGACTCAAATTGTGCATTGTGTGTAGACAACTACTTTCGTTCATTTCAACAAGATCGTTGTTATTGATATGTCAAACATCTACCTGACTAGTATAATCATATTTTTAAAACTTAACAAATGGATTGCTCAAGTCACAAGTTTCTTCTGATTATGTATCGGAGGATGTATATAGTAGCGGAATTTCTTAAGCAACTTGAACTAATGAATTAACCTTATGCAAGACTGGAAATTGCAAGGAATGGAATGGATGTTCATTGTTTTCTTCCTTATTATGTGTAGCCCTATAACCTTGTGTGAAATTCAAAATTCTACTCATGAGGTTGTGAATTCGAAGTGCATGGCATATTTTCATCATGATTTAGTTCATTATGAGTGGAAATACATGAGGGATAATGAGCTGAATAAGAAGTTCTCATAAGAAAATATTCTTTGAGTAGATAATATTGAAGATTAAAATATTTCAAATCGAAGCATCCCTGAGAAACCAATAAATAAGTCAATGTAAATAGGTATTAATCACTATATATATATATCAATGGAGTCACTTTCATGAGAATGATGGTTTTCTAAGTTTATTTTGACAAAGCATATTGATTTCTTTTGATTGATTACTGAGATGACAATATTATAGATCAACTAAGAATGAAGGAATGACATCTTGACATAGAGGACATTGTGTTGGGTCGTGTTATATTCTTTCCACATAGTTAATAGGGGGTTTGAGGGGTACCCATAACCCCACTTTATGGGGTCCAGGGCAGCGCCCCGGAAAATTTTGGTTTTGGACCCTATGTTAGGTTGGGCGGACCCACCTATGGTTTTGTGCATGATTTTGGCACATGTATTTTGGAAGTGATGGTTTTCGGTCCATGGTATTGGATGTGATGGTTTTCGGTCGATGGTATTAGATCCTTCAACATGTATAAATATTTATTGTAACAATGAAAGGAATATAATGAAAAATCAAGCTGGTAGTCCCGGTTTTGGGATCTAGGGGAAAATCTCTGTGCATATGTGTTTTTATGTGTTATGGTCTCTCATTATTTATTTTTCTGTGATTTAGAATTCGTATGCAGGCAATTTCTGTATGGGGTTAAAACCTACATTTCGTATCAGAGTTGTTTTGGCTTCAAGGGGACGCCTTTGTTGCTGAGGGGTTTCGCTCGGGCCTGTGGTAGACCCTGTTCAGTGGGAGATCTGCGAGATCGATTCTAGTAGTGAAAGAAGATGGCGAGCAGTGGAAAGATAGAGATTGAGAAGTTCAATGGTCAGAGTTTTGAGTTGTGGAAACTCAAGATGGAGGATCTGTTGCTGGATAGAGATCAGTGGGTTGCGGTAGATCTGGGTAATAAACCAACGAGAGTGACCGATGAAGAATGGAAGAAGTTGGAATGGAAGGCAAAGAGCACAATGCGATTGTGTGTCTCAGATTCAGTATTGTTGAATGTATCAGGAGAAGCTACGATGAAGGCATTGTGGGACAAGTTAGGGACTTTGTACCAATCTAAGTCTCTGGTGAATAAAATGTTCCTGTGGAAAAGTTGTATAACCTGAGGATGAAAGATGGAGACTCGGTGACAAAGCATATAAATGCGTTTAACACTATGGTAAGTCAGTTATCATCTGTTGATATTAAAATTTCAGATGAAGATAATTGCATCAGTTTGTTGTGTTCTCTACCAGATTCGTGGGATATTCTGGTTATTGCAATAGGTAGCAATTCAACTGCTTTGCAGTTTGATGAAATAGTCTCTGCCTTGCTGACGGAGGAGATGAGAAGGAAAAATATGGAGAACCAGAATGGTGATGCCTTGTCTATATGAGGACGGTCCCAGAACAGAAACAAAAATAAGTCATCGAGTGGGAGATCTAAATCTAGAGGGAGATATAAATCTTCAGGAAAACCTACAAAGGTGGTGTGCTCGAAATTCGGAAAGGAAGGGCACTTCAGAAGGGAGTGTAAATCTAAAGCTCCTGATAAAGGAAAAGGATCTGATGATTCTCCTTCTGCAGAGGCAAAAACCACCTCAGATGAAGGT
>APFE031240827.1:11226-26089 GCA_000404065.3 Pinus taeda | reverse complement strand
ATAAGGGTCTTCTGAAGCCTCCTTTCAACCTACACTGTCAACAATCTCAACCCATTTGTTAGGTATAAGCATATGCACATTATTTCCTAATTTTTAACCACAAATTCACTTAAAAGGCTTAGAATTAATAAAGATTGGGAAAACATAAATGTGGCCCAATGATAATGAAAGTGGGATGAATGTGGTGACATAGTAGTGAAATGGAGGTGATATAATGGACATAATAGTGAAAGTGTAATGGAAATGAATGACATTTTCAAGACTCAACACCTCTTCCTATAGCCTATCATGGCTCATGCACTACCTAATATGGCACAATAGTCCTAGAATTTGACATTATGTAATATTTAGGAGCAATTATGGATCCTTCATATTGTGAAGGGCTTATGGAGCTTTTTATTTTGTGGTTTTTGGGCTCATTGATTGTGGTGATTCAGTTTCACAACCATTTTGTTTTAAAGAAAACAAAATATCGTGCATTATGTGTATTATCTTCTAGAGCTCTAAATACTTCGACTGCTCTAAACACCACCAAAAACATGAAGGTTTGACTGCAAAATTTGGGTTATAGTTAGCTTAAGGCTAAAATGGTGGAGTCGTGTTTGAAACTAGCGCAATCCATTGACATGTAAAATCCATAATTAAAATTCCGAGTTTGAATAAATGGGAGTTGCCGAGGAGGGAAAAACACCAATGAGGAGGAGGAAGTCCAGCAAGGGTTTGCAGGAACAAGAGATTGCAGAAGAAATGGGACAAAAAGAGAACTATCATCTTGAACTTCGCGAAGGCATTTGGCAGTTGAGGGATTGAGGCCCCTAAACTACTGCCAAATGGTAAAATCCGTTACATTTTTCTTTTCCCATCATCCAAGTCCTCATTTCCAGAATTAATTTAAGTCGAAAATTCATAGCAATGCCATCATTTTGAAAGTGAATTTGATTGAGCCTATTTATTTATCATGTCTTTGCAAGACCGCAGAGTAGTTGGTGGGTTTAGATGAAGAGGAGAGCTCGCTGACATTTATTTGGACGAACAGGGGGAGTCCTTTCTCCTCGATAAGGAGGGAGCAGAGGATGTACGCAAAGTGTTTGACAGAACGCCTGCAAGGGCTATGATGTCAAGTAATATATTGTTGATGGGATATGTCAATTTTTTTGGGGGGGGATGTTGAATGCTCAACATTTGCTTGGGAAAATGCCAAAATGAGACACTATTTCCTAGAAATGCAATGATTGCGAGCTATGCATAGCATGGGTATGATGAAGAGGCTCTTAAACTCTTTTGTCAGATGTACAGGTTAAACATGAAGCTGGACCATTTCACCTTTGGCAGTATTTGCAGTGTGTGTGCAGGGATGGAGGATCTAGAATAGGGACAACAAGTTCATTCCCTTATTATCAAATCTACTTATGAGTCTAATGTGTTTGTTGGTAGTGCCACTATCGATATGTATGCTAAATGTGGTAGTGTAAATGATGCTCAATACTTCTTTGAGATAATGCTTAAAAGGAATGTTGTCTTATGGATTGTGGTGATCTCTGGTCATGCTCAACAGGGCAGAGTGAGGAGGCCTTGAAAGTCTTCTACCAATTGCTACAGGTAGGCACAAAGCCATATTAGTTTACTTGTGTCATTGTTATTAGCGCTTGCGCCAACCTGGCTGATTTGAAATAGAATATGCAATTTCATGCATACACCATTAGGGCAGGATTTGAATCATACATTTCTGTTGGTAATGCCCTTAATACAATGTATGCAAGTTGCATGAGCATAGAGACGCTAAAAATGTATTCGACAAAATGGTTTTTCTGGATGTAATATCCTAGACTACAATAATTTACATGATATGCAAGGTTTGGGTATATAGATCTTGCATGCCACCTATTTGATAGTATGTCTGAGCGAAATGTTGTATCCTAGAATTCGATGATTGCAACATATGTCCAGCATGGTTTTGTGTTAAGAGGCTTTTAAAAATGTTTAGTCAAATGCATCAAGGAAACACTAATCTAGATTGGATCACCTTTGCTTGTGTTGTGGGTGCAAGCGCCAACTTGGCAACTTTGAAACAAGGTAAATAGATTCAAAGATGCATCATCAAAATTGGATTTGAATATTATGTGTTTGTGGGCAATGCCCTCATTATCATGTATGCCAAATGCTGAAACATAAAAGATACATGGACTCTATTCAATGCAATGCCTCCTATATTTGCCTCTCCACCTTAAGCCACACTTTCATCAGTGGCAAACACTCAAGATCAGCTACCAAAGAGTCGACAATCTATAACAAATGTAGTTCCATTGTTTAGCATTGGAGTTATTTCCAAAGACAACATAATGATTTCACCTATGGCTCAGATTATTATTTCAATCAAGATCTATATATGGACAACAACCATCTCATAAAATAGCTCACATATTAACGTGCACAACATCTTAAAAGTATTTTTTTTTCTTTGATACTGGACATTTTTTTAAATTTCATTTTTCCAATGGGGACATCAACACTATCCCAAGAGATAGTCTTGAAAGCTAAACCATATCTGGAAATTTATCTTAGATTTCTTTTTTAACTCTTTCACTGGCGGTCCAGATAGCTTTCAAAATTTGCCATTAATGTATCCCTGGGCAGGACTCCGCTTACTATGCCTTTCTCTCCATTCTTGAAAACCATTATGGTTCCAGTTCCTTATTCAAAAAATTCACATTTCATAGTTTATGGATTCAATTTTGATGTCATCCTTTCAAGCTCTACCTGATGCTAAAAATGGTCAGTGCATATTGTTATGTCAATTTTCACAGCTGGTATAGTTGTTCATTATGCTCTTGGAGTAAAGATTATGATATTTTGGGAAAAATCTTTACCCGTCACCACAGAGAAATGAAAAGCACAAGGAGAATGTTTACCCGAAGTCAGTAAATTATAGGAATTTGGATGATTGGTATTTCTAAACACCCAACATTTAGAGATCCTCTAGATGGTAAATTACTTTGTCATACCCATGTTCAACAAATCTGATGATGATATAATTCCATGAAACTGAATCATGTTCAGGCATTGTGTCCTTCAGATATTCAAACAAATGCTATAGACAACTATCAATCCATAACATATTACATTTATTAGTGTTCTTTTTGCATACCACCATACAGGTTTAGTCAATGAGGTTCGCCAATACTTCAATTCCATGAGTCAGGATTACAATCTTGGGCCAGGAATTGAGTACTATGCATGTATGATCGATCTTCTTGGCCAAGCAGGCCTCCTGAATGAAGTAGAGGACTATATCAATAGTATGCCATATGAGCCTAATGTGGGTATTTGGGGAGAATTGTTGAATGCTTGCAGGATCCATTGAAATTTGGAGTAAGAAACATGTGTTGTAGGACACTTCTTTGAGTTAGAAATGTACAACTTTGGGTTGTATGTACTCATGGTTATGACTTCTTAGAGATGTGGACAAGGAAACACGTGAAGCCTTTGTAAATGAAGTAATGAGGTTAGTGGAGCTTCATTCTTTTTGGGGCACATTGGTTGGTCTTCTAGGAAGTGATGGCCTTTTTACTGAAGAGAGGAAGGTGGAGAAATTAGATCCACATAATTAAAAAAAAATATCGGAGATTTGTGTCTAGTGGGTCTTGGGTCCAGATTTCGAATCTGGGCTCTGATACCATGTGTAAGGTCCCCTCTTAGGGTCCTCTACCAGATATATATTCTCCAATTTTAAATGCAATAAAAGGGAAATAATTTATTTTCTGAAAAGACATTTAAACTATGATATTTTACCATTTAAAATCTAATTCCTACCATTTAATTGGTGAACATTTCATTTCAATCACTTACATGAGTAATCGATGCATAGAGGAATACCTGTATCGATGGCCTGATGGAGATGCCACTGAGATGTTGCTCTTGCTGGAATGCTCCTCTTGACTACCAATTGGATTTACCTCCCAGCCTACTAGGAAGTAATTCCTAGCCTAGGAAACTTCCACAAGTTCCCTAGCTCTTCGAGCCCAAGTCCAACCAGATGTATTCTGTCCAAGATAAAACAATACTCCCCTCCTCTTTCTCAAAAAGTTCCTCCAAAACCACAGCCCAACCAAAACCAAAGCAAGACCAAGGATCCACCTTCCTCCCCTCATCCTTCCCCTTTTATGCCCCCTTCTCTTGTCCACCTCAACCACGTCTCATTAATGTCATAACTTCTCCCTCATCCTTACATTTGACTTCTCTTCTCCCAAGTAAACATGAGAGAACATTTGAGAATGTGATATGAATATAAAATTGGGTAATTAATTGGAGAGGACCATGTCTTCTCCCAAGTAAATATTTTGGGAATGAGAGATGAATATATAAATTGGTAATTAATTGGAGAGGACCATATCTTCTCCCAAGTAAATCTGAGAGGACATTTTGGGGATGAGAGATAAATATATAAACTGGTAATTAATTGGAGAGGACCATGTCTTCTCCCAAGTAAATGTGAGAGGACATTTTGGGGATGAGAGATGAATATATAAATTCGTAATTAATTGGAAAGGACCATGTCTTCTCCTAAGTAATTGTGAGAGGAAATTTTGGGAATGAGGTATGAATATATATAATTTGGTAATTAATTAGAGAGGACTATGCCTTCTCCCAAGTAAATATCAGTGGAAATTTTGGGGATGAGAGATGAATATATATAATTTGGTAATTAATTGGAGAGGACTATGCCTTCTCCCAAGAAAATATGAGAGGAAATTTTGGGAATGAGGTATGAATATATATGCAATTTGGTAATTAATTGGAGAGGAATATGTCTTCTCAAAATTTAAAAATTTGGGGAGGTAAATTGGGAATAATAACAAAATTTATATCAGTACTAAATTTACAGTTTCACCAATGTAGGTATGTACCAATATTTCTTGATAATTATAAGTCCATATTATAAGGAATTTTAAACACTTAGTAAAATTTGCAGGATAAGATTAAATAGGGTGTTACATCAGAATTGGCAATGCCCTATGGGACCAATCAATCCATCTGTTGGGTCACTTCCTCAGTCACAACCACCATCATAAACTTCACTCCAATTGCCTCCAAACGTTCCATCTCCATTGTGTCCTCAACTACACGCTTAGCCAAATCATAATCCTAATAATATACCCATCTAGTATTTGGAAATTGTTGAAAACCCGCATTTACTCTACTTTCTTTGAGTGTAATGAGTTGCGATTAATATTTGGGTGGATGATATTTCTAGAAGATTGCACAAAAAATAAAAATCATGTAGATAATGAGAATTTTTTTGAAAATCAATCCTTAACAGAACATTCTCTGTCCACCATAGTTGTTAATGAAATAAAGATGCCTAATAAACCAACCAAACAACAAGAGTCCACTACAACTATGAATGCTGCTTCATTGTACCGCAAGAGGCTTTCTGTAATTACACCACAGGTTCATTTTGATTTTGATCTCATAGAGGAGTTGAAAATTTTATGTACTAAAATTCCTCTTCTCCAGGCTATTCGATATGTTCCAATATATGCTAAAACTATTAAGGAATTATGTGTTAAAAATACTAGAAGAAAACTAAAAGGCCCTCCTACAGTCCATATATTGGTAACACTCTCTGATCTTATCTTAGGGAAGCAAATACTTGTTAAATATGACGATACCAGAAATCTAGTGGTTACTTGAAAATACAAGGACATAACTTCCCAAATACCCTTGTGGACTTAGGAGCTACAATAAATATCTTGACTATAGAAACTCGTGTGATCCTTGGGATTACAACATTTAAACCGACCACCATTATGTTGGAATTTTATGACAGATGAGTAGTCAAAACAAAAGTCACTTTGGAAGACATTTTTGTCTCTATATATTCCTGGGAGTACCCAATAGATTTTCTGGTCATCAACCCTAGAAATATGTTGGATGGACACCCTTTGATACTAGGAAGACCTTGGCTAGAAACTATAGATGCATATATAAGATGTTGAATAGGAAATATGACAATTGCAAAAGGGATTGTTGTTAAAAACCTCATCCTATATCCACCTACCAAACATAGCATACCAATTTATAGCTATCAATTATTTCCCACAAAGTATCAGGAAGAAAATCTACATCCTCCTCTTACTTTAGATGAGGCTCTTACTTTTAAACGACAAACCGAGGACAATGTAATTAGTGGCTTCATTAACCAATCATCCACTCTTGCAAATACAACATGTAAAATGTTAAAAGAAATGTTTGACAACGAGGTCTAGGAAGACCCATTGAATGTTTTGAATAATGATTATATATCCACAACTACAACTCATAATAGAATTCCCATCAAAATTGAACCTGGAAAAAATTTGAACATTAATGCTAATTTGAATGAACTACAATGTGAAAAATTAATTTGGATCCTCTAGAAATATAACCAAGCCTTCGCTTGGGAATATTATGATACAAGACCAATCATCAATTATGTACACATCACATCTATATAGAGAAAGATGCTTGTGCCATTCCCCAACCACAAATAAGATTAAATCCTCACCTTAGGGAGATAGTAAAACAAGAACTACAGAAGCTTCTTGATGTTAATTTTATATGTCCCATTTCTAACAGCCAGTGGGTTTCACCTCTGATTGTGGTCCCTAAGAAAAATGAAAAATGGAGAATTTGGGTGGATTACAGGGAATTGAATAAAGCTATATAGGAAAATCATTTCCCTCTTCCTTTCGTACGTCAGGTCCTTGATACTCTAGCCATAACAAAATATTTCTCTTTCCTTGATGGTTTTAGTGGATACAATCAAATCATGATTTCTTCTGAAGATCAGGACAAAACTATGTTCAATTGTCCATGGGGAACCTTTACATACAGGGTTCTACCATTTGGGTTGTCAATGCACCAACCACCTTCTTGAGAGAAATCTTGAGTATTTTTTCTGATTTAATCAATGAAGGACTTGAACTCTACATGGATTATTTTACTCTCTATGGTAATTAATTTGAGCAAGCCTTACAGAACTTGGAAAAATTCCTTGAATATGCATAACTACCAGATTATGCCTCAACAATGAAAAGTGACATATGATGATGAAAAAATGCATAGTTCTATGCTATTATATTTATGCCGCAAGTATTTAGGTTGATCCAAAAAATATTGAGGTAATTCTTACACTTCCTACTCCTCGTACACCAATTGAGGGGTGTAGTTTCCTTGATTATGCTGGTTATATCATTAGTTTATAGAAAACTTTTCAAAGATAGCAACACCCTTTTATGCAGTAACAGGAAATTTGGAATTTGAATGGAATGACAAGTGTGATGTTGCTTTTGCAATTCTTAAGAAGTTGGTCTCAATCACGGCCGAATTAGATGTTACCATTCCACATTTCAGCTAATGCATCTGATAAAAAAATAGGAGATGTGCTTGCCTTGGAGGAAGACAAAAAGCCATATGCTATTAATTATAGTAGCAAGAATCTTACACCGACAGAGCTAAATTACACAGTGACAAAAGGAGTTTCTGGCTATTTTCTACTCTATTAATAAATTTTGTGACTATATAACATGATATCCAGTTTTTATATATATCAATCATTCTGCCATTAGATATATAGCTAATAAATCTATTACTAATGGTTAGATAACACGCTAGTTGCCGGCATTACAAGAATTTGATATCACCATAAAAGATCGAATAGTAAAGGAAAATTTCATTGCAAATTTTCTATCTAAAATTCCTATAATAAACAACTCCTTATGTGTGGAAGATAAGTTCCCAGATGAGCATTTGTTTTCTGTAATAATTAAAACACCCTGGCACACGGATGTGGCCAATCATCTTCCAGGAGGGATGCTACCGACACATTTACTGTTTGTTTGGCGTGGGATCCCCCCAAGGAAAGTTTTGGGGGTTAAAGCCCAAGTTTTGACTAAGTCTATTGTAAATACTCCATGATTTTTGGCTGCCGAGCGTGAAGCTATAATAAAGTCATAGGGTTCTCCACCCTTACTTTTGTAAATGTAGTGTTGGCTTGAGAGATCTACCCATGGTCCGTGGACCATCAGATTGTATAAATAGAGTGAGGCTCTAAGTGTAAGGAGAAATCGTCTAAGCATAGAAATACATCAATGAAGCAGTAAGTCAAAGTGTAGAGTTGTGTCTTTGGGCCGTAGAGTAGGAGAAGGCTTTGCAGCTGAGTGTGCAGAGGCCTAGTAGTCCGCAATTGAGTGTGCAGATCCCTGTAGCTGAGTGCATAGGGCAGGTCAAGTCTGTAACCATTGGAAGCATTAGAAAAGAGAATTTTTACCATATTCTATGTATCTTTTACTGTTTTATGTATCATTGGGTATGAATTGCAAGTTTACTATTTATTTACTATACGAACATATATAAATGTGTTGAGTAAGTGAATATAATACAAGGCATCTGTTTATGCGAAGATAACTAACTGTTATAAGAAGATAAGTAAGATGCATAGTGTCAATTGGTGAAAGAGGGCATATTGTTGCTCCAGTAGTACGAAAGCCCCACAACCCTTGGTTAGGGCTTCGTGAAGGTGAATATAATAGGGCATGAAGACCTTGTAGGCTAGGGAAGTGCGTGAAGTAATCTGTGCAAAGGTATTCACCGTTGGACTAAATCAACCCCTTAGACATATCAAGGGTGCAGAAACCTAGTTCCAGCATCCCACGATACTGCATCAGATGAAACCTCAGTCCGCACTCCACGGACTATTGCCGAAAGGGCTAGTAGTACAGGGATTTGTTTGGCTAATTAACTTCGAACCTGTGTCAAGCCCCAACAATCCAACAAATGGTTCCATTGCTGGGATGGAAATCTGCATAGAGATGTTTGATGTCGTATCATTGGAATCCAACTAAGAAATAAATTGAAGGTTGGTTGGACAAGAGAATTCACAAGTTCGCAGCGTAGGAGAACAATAATCCATGGCTTTCAAAAGAAGAGTGGTTAGACTGCTACCTATATAAAGAGATCCACAAAATTTTCTTTGCATCTTTCCCTACTGAGTTGTACGAGTGGATTTCAAAGCTAGTAAATAGCCAAGGAACGTGCAAGCTCGACAGTCCTATTGTGTGGACCGTAGATTTGGTGCACAGATTGGAAGCATCAGAGGATAACATCATGTGCATTGTTGATCACTGGCGTGATTGAATTATAGGAGGATTCATTACTGAGTTCATGGTAGATACTTTGGTCAGCCATAGTGAGGAAGAACAATGCTTCCTCAAAGGACTGTGAGGTAAGTACATTAAGTCTCTCAACACTTGGATTAAAATGCTACTATGTGAAAAGCGGATTATACGAATACATTAATGTTCTGGGCTACGCGAAGTGGGAGAATTTACAGCGAAGGTAGTGTAGAACTAGAAAATAGCCCCTTGCTTTCACCTCCGTGAGGGGATGAGGAAGAGCTCGCGAATGTCTCACCAAGAAGTGCAAGCAATTTGATAAGGCAGGGGATTTTGCGCATACCACCCCCACCCACACCACCACCAGCTTCACCGCCTTCACCCCCATCTTCACTCGTACCACCACCACTGCCACTACAAGTCAATACGGTGAGCACGATAAAGTTGCTGGTGTTCAAGGGAGTAGGAAATGAATATCCAAACCAATTTTGGTTCGTGATAATTGTTGTATGGGAAGTGCAAGGAGTTATAGATGACAATATAAATAAAGTAATGTTGGTTAGTGCTCTACGGGATTGCATGTTGACCTAGTATATTAAGTATTCTAATGAGAATATTAACGCAGGGATCACATACATCCAAACTATGTTGAACAGAGAATTTAGCAGGCCGAAGTCAGAGGCGCAGTCGATCATTGGGTTCAAGGAGATCATGATGCTACTAGGAGAGACCCCCTAGGAATTAGATCAGAGACTAAAGTACATGATTCACTAAGCTAACATGACTTTGACATATGGACAACATCGCGAATGGTTTGTAGCATCGCTAATGCCGCATTTGAGGAATGCATTATCACAACAAAGGTTAACAACTAAGGAATAGGCCTTGGAAATCACGATGAGGCTGCATGAGATCACGATACAAGATCCCAACCTGGGAGTTTAGCAAATCCATGCGTAGTTGAAAAACTTGTGCCTTGAGATGTAGAGTCTGAAACAATATAGGACAACTTGCCCAGAAGTGTGTGACAAGGTATGGTGTGTTAAATGTAAGGGTCACAGTCATGACAAGTACCACTGCCCAGTGTTCGTGAATTACCTCACGGGAGAAGGACCGTTGCTGTTAAGACTGGAGGACCAAAAAAAACCTAGCGTGACACCTACTTTATGGTGCGCGATTTGTCAAATTGGAGGAAAGCATGCTACGTATAACTGCCATTTGTTGCAGAAGTACACACAGTATTTACAACCATTGTTCTATAATTTTTGTAGGTCAGTGGGACATGATGCATTTTCCTATAGAAGCTGTGAGCTGATGATGGATAGGACTACCACCTACATAGTTCAGGCCAAAACATGGCCCCTTAACTAGAACACAGGAGTGGCGTGAACTAGATTTCAGGGGCACGGACGAGGCCAAGGTGGAGGAGGACCTGGAAGAGGTCGTGGATAGCTGATATGTTATAATTGCAGAGGGCCAAGACATTATGCCTGTGATTGTACGAATCCAACGCGCCCATCATGCTTGTATTATACATTGTTTGATCATGAGATGGAGGATTGTCCCACACTGATAGCGAGGCCACGTGACAAGGGAGTGCTCCAACCTCCCCTGATTCAGAACCTGCAAATGATGAGGTCTGAGCCATGTGAGGAAGACCCTAACATGAACATTGTGCTCCGAAGTGGAATTATGATAGGGGATGATAAAGGCAAGCAACCTAAAGATAGTACTTGGGTTCGCAAGACTCCGACGAAAGAACATAGTTTGATTTGGAGTGTGATAAGGAAACCTTCATATAATATATGAAGAGCTTCATTGATGCCTCCACGTCAGGAAGCAAAGACAGACCAGAGCTAGAAATGGACCCATCAATGCTCACGATGTTCCTAGAAACATGCATGAAGCTACCTGGTGATAGTGAGGTTGTAAAAGGATTGTAGGAACTCATAAATAGATGCATTGGGACTACGTCAAGGGAACCCCGCGTAGTCTGAAAGATTGGAAAGCGTGCAACAAAGACGGGAAGAGAAATGAGATTGATTGCACAGATTGGAGAATTTGAGATGGACCATGTGATTCTAGATTTAGGATCGGACGCGAACGTTTTGCCAAAGCAGACATGGGAGTGCATGGGAAGGCCTAGGCTACAATGGTATCCTATCCAACTATGAATGGCGAACCAAAAAAAGATCCTACCTATGGGAAGATTGCGGGGAATCACAGTGGATATTGAAGGAGTAAGAACAGTGGCAGATTTTGAAGTGATAGAGATTGTTGATGACAACAATCCCTACCCTGCGCTACTAGGAATAGATTGGGCCACTGACATGAACGGGGTGATAAATCTGAGGAAGCATAAGATGATTTTTGGGAAAAAGTCTCTGCGCATAGTCATACCTTAGACCGTGTAAAAGGATCGCACTACACGGAGCTAGTGCGTGACTATGAAAGCGATGACGACTTAGAGTACATCTACAAGATAACTACATGAGAGCAAGACTGGGTCAATCCCACCACGGATGGACAAATCTCATGGGAGCATGAAAGCTCTTATACATCAGATTCAGATGAAGAGATAGAGTGATGGAATAACTGGTTACATGAGGTAACCACGCTGAACTGTAACATGATGACAAGATCGTTGCATAGCGTATCAATGAAAGTAAGGGATCTGCCTACATATTATGGCTTAAGCAAGGTAGATTCCTTCTTTAACAAATTTGAAAGAGAGGTGTTGGAACAATAACGTTTCGAGGCTTTGAAATGGGTACTACATGCTACGCCTGTGAGGTGGTGGGGTATGCACCAAGGAAGCTTTGAGAACTGGCATGAATGCAGGAGAATGATTCGAATGAATTTTGGGAAGCCTCAGATGCATCTAAAGGGCAAGTATGATGGACGAAATGATGCGCATGCACATCTTTCCAGATGGGTAAAAACATATGCTAAACAACCTGTGCGGATGCACATGGACTTCATGTTCAGGAACACAATCAATAAGCAAGTGTTGGCAAGGCAATTGCATGAATGGTCCCTCTAGTTGGGACGAAGAAGTGTGAAAGGAATGAGTGCGTAGAAGGCTACCCACGCAAAAGCCTTTAATGAATTGTGTGAAACACTAGATAGGGTATATAGTGAGCAGTGGAGTGATTGGGTCCTGCACGTACTAGCAGTTCTATGGGCTTATAGAAAAACATGCAATAAATTGATAGGACAAACGCCTTCTAGGTTGGCCTATGGAGTAAATGTTGTAGTTCCAATCGAGTACAATATGACTAGTCTGTGCATAGCAGCGCCAGTGGATATGACGGTCCGTGAAGCCTTGGAAGAAGGAATAGCTTAGCTGAATGAAGAAGAATACTTGGGACTTGAGGATGAAATCTGACAAGGTGATCTTAGGCTCCAAGAACTCATGAAAGGAAGGGTGTGGTTAAGGGAGAAAAGTGCTCTAGTGGAAGCGGAAGTCAAGAAACTTGAGGAAGAAATAAAGAAGGATTTTCTCAATAAGAAAACCGGGATGATAAAATAGAGTGCACACGATTACGTTGACGAGTTTGGGGACTACCTCCGAGAGTTGATTAGCTTGAAGCCTTGGGTTGGGTTGCATATTACTAAAGGGATCACCCATGGTGGTGTGATGTTGATGGTAAAGTATGCGACACAGACAACGAAAATGAAAGGTGGATTTTCTCCAGGAAAAGTGATAGATGACTGGTTGAAACCCTATATAGGTGGTGCGACCACCTCACTAGCCATGGGAAGTACAGTATTTCACTCCCGGTAGTTGAAAGGAGGCATGGGACTATAAACTACTCTGCTCGAGAGTTGCATGATGTCGTCAGTGTGAACAGAAGCAAAGTGTCACAAGGTCTGCAACTACTCAAGGGGGGCTACATTGCTGCACAAGTTGGTTGGAAAGTGACAGTTGTAGTCACTATTCACAATGTGATGCTTGAAATGAGACCAAATGGAGTGGGTGTCAGGCATTTAAGATGAGCTTTATGGACAATATTTGGGAAAATCTTCCGCCAAGGGAGAATTAATGGACTGGATTTGGGGGAAATGATCGAATTCAAATTCAAAAGGCGCTATAAAATACAAAGGGTTTCCGAGAAAACAACACTTGGTTATTTGCAAATTGAGCTATCGTGCATCACACGTATTCCAAACCGAGCCCTGTTTGTCTTGTGGAGAGTGTTGGTTGAGCATCTGAGTGAACGGTTGAGAGATTTCTAGACGAACAAGATGGCAGTGTCTGAGGAAGCTAGGGAAATCAAAAAGATGACTTTTGAAGAAGCGCAGGCCATCACCATAGAAGATGCCCCTGAGAGTTTTGGGATTGTTGCGGAAGTCCCTAAATCCCCGCGCATGCTGAGACCAAAGAAAGAAAAACAACCAATTATTTCGGTGCATGTGTCCCCTCAAAACCTACTGTGAACTAAATTAATAATGGAGGAAAAAGGGAAAGTGGTTAACCTGGAAACCGATGAGGAGGAAGAAGACCTTGAGGATCTCATATATGAAGAAGATGAGGGCAAGGGGATGGAGGAGGAAGCCCCGGCTTTGCAACCTCCAACAAAGCTACCCTTTTATGTCCCCCATGGAATGGGAAGGAAAAGGTGCCCAAGGACCTTGATGAGAGAAAGAGCTTTCTACGGACATCACTCCTCCCAGATGATATCATTTTTGAAGGCATGCACCTGGGACAGGTGCTGAATTTGAAGTTCAAAGATTGGGATCTTACCAACCATGAGAGATCCGCTCACTTGGAGACTCCGTAGCTCATGAAGCCAAAGCAGAACACCAAGATGGAAGTTATATAATTGCAGCCGCGCAAGTGGTTACGCAAAATCGAAAAGGCAAGGTTGTTGAACCTGCTTTGGGTGTCACATTACCATCGTGCCTAGTGACTATCTTCGTCATCAGGTAGCTACTCTGCCTGGTGCATGGTGGGTTTTTGTGGCTAGAGGAGCCCATCCCCATCACAGACGACCTAATCCATTGACTTATCTGACTCCCATGTAAAGGAGAGGACCCCGTTGACATTTCGGAGGGTAAGAGAAGTAATTTGGCCATCACAAAGGCCATGAAAAAGAAATACAAGCTGGAAAAGAAGAAGAGGGGCTATTTTTATAGACATTTTTGGGCATTTCAACCCCAATCATAAATGTCCATAAACTGAGGGCTCCTAATTCCCTAAAAGTGTTTTGCTTCACTGCCTAAAGGAACAATGTCAGCTGATTACATCATCTCCCAGAAGTTCTCCACTAAAAACTGCTCATAAATGGTCAAAACTGGACCATACTGAAAACCCAGTGTAGAGGGTGCAATGCATATCACCTTCCCAGTGTACAAGGTGCGATGCATAATGAATTTCTCCTCTGTAGGGTGTGATGGTCAGGAATGGACAAATGGTAAGGACAAAATGCGAGGTGGAAGATCATGGAATCTTCCAGAAGCTTCCGCTTTGACACTTGCCTCTCTGTTTTCGACCAGGGATGAGTAAGAGATCATCATTCTCCAAGTGGAAGTAGGAAGTATCAGAGAGAGGACACTAATCAAGACCCTAGAAGATGAATCATCACCCTATAATCATCTATATATGGATCCCTCATCACAGAGATCCAGAGGCTGGAATTTTGTATCTTATAGAGAAGTGCTGTTGGTTTTCTGGTGTACATTCATAGTGGTGGGTGATCTAAGCTTTA
>APFE031240820.1:5560-48672 GCA_000404065.3 Pinus taeda | reverse complement strand
TTGAGGCGGCGATATAGATGTGTATTTGTGTGTGTGTGAGCGAGAAACAGAGAGGTGAGACTGTGAGAGAAAACAGAGGATATTACAGCGGCTTTGCTGTAGGTTGTGTCTCTTCATTTTGCTGGATAATAAAAAGGAAGGACTGGCTGTTCGAGGGGGACGTAGCCCAAACTGGGTGAACCACGTATATCTGTGTCTCTCTTGTTTTGTGCGTTTTCTGTGTTTATATTTCTGCAATATTTTATGTGTTCCATTGCTCCGTAATATATAATTTTCTAACACTTATGCTATTTTAGTTTGGAGCAGACAACAAGCTATTAATAGTTGTAGCTATCTAGTTGTGTGAGGGAGAAGTGTGATTTGGTTTGGGTGAAGCCTAAAGGGAAGAGCCTTAAAACTACTATTGATTGAGGCCATCATGGAATGCTAGCAGAAGTGTGTGGGAACCTGGTCTTGTCAGAGGAAGACTGCAACGTCAAGACAAATGGTTGTAATCTCTCTTTGATATTAATATATGCAACTATCGATTGATTTCCTACATGATTCGTCATCTTACATGTTCATGGATTAATGTTTCTTGACTTGTTAAGTAGGTTGAATTACAATTTGTCTATTATCACGTTTGTTGTTTGTTGTTGTTTACTTGTTTTAGGTGCTTGAAGAAGGAAGCGAGAGATAGCTGGAGTGAGCAAGCAAGGACATCATCAAATAGAATAAGCATACTAAGAGGTAGGCCCTCTTAATTGATTCTGACCTAAGGAAATCTTCCATAGAATGTATTTGTTGTGGCTAGACACATCATCGAGCTAGAGGAATTCGTTCGTGTCCGCACTTATAAATTTTACTTCACCAAAAATTGGCGACTCCACTAGGGATCCCAATCCTTTTGTTTGTCTTGGATTTCATGATTTCGTGAGAAATTTTCTAGTTCCACTTTCCCCTTTGGTTCTATTTCTTTTCTCCTGCTTACCGGTCTAAGTCTAAAATTCATAGTAGCAGATCTTGTCCCTGTTGCAAAAAAATATATTTTTTCCTTAGCTCCCTCGATTAGTGTGCTTAATTCATTGACAGTCACACTAATCAGCGTGAGTTGCTAAGAAACAGTCACAGCAACTAGCCTCTGGCACTTGTTGTCAATTAGGCAATTGCGTCGACTCCTGTAAGTGAAGATTAGGGCCTGACCCCAATCTTGGCCAATGTGTTCTGCTCTTGTGGTTTTTACCCTGTAAGCCTTTTAGATCATTTTCTCCCTGATTAGAAAGCTACTTTTCATTTGGTTTTATTTGCTTGTTGGCTTATCATCTTTTTGCTCGATTGATTGAGTCATTGAGTGGCCAGCGACACTAGGGCATCTAGTTGGTCATCCATTTAGCAGTTTGCGAACTCAATAAGTCGAGTTGTAGGTGTACTGACTCTTTGCATTTTGTTTTTTGGTCCTTTTACGACTTTGACCTCTTTTACACAAGTTTGAAAAGTTTTCTTTTGCTTGCCTAAATGTTTCTTTTCTGGCATGGATTACATTGTTTGTCTTGTGATTGGTAAAGTTGGTGTTTCATTAGTATGAATGAGTTTCTCTTTTCATTTGTTCATTAGCTAGAAGATCTTATTGTCTCGAGAACTTTTTCACTAAAAGATTAATATGCGAAAATTTTGTTTCATGGTTTCATGAAATAGTATGAAATTATAGCTTGTTGCATCATTACGTTATGATAACTTGCATCATTAAAAGACTAGGATTGCATCGACATTTGAAAAAGGAAGAGAACTTGTTTGTTTTTTAAAGGACTAATAGATAAGTTCTTGTCAACAAATTAGGAATTGGAATGCATTTTTCATTAGTTTATTTTTTGAAAAAGTAAGGTAGTGAAAGATCATTTCATTTTCAGTTGCTTGATTGTTTGCATTTGATCGAGTAGTTTCTACCCTATATAGTGTAGGCATTTCATCGAATTGAAAGGGTCTTGTCTCACTTAGTTGCATTTAAGGTTTTTCGAGTCGCATCGCTAAGACCTGAAAACTGAAACATAACTCAAGATCAACTTTAAAATGAATTCAATTAACCTAAGGCACATATGACATTAACAATCATATCTAGAAGGTTTAGGCTAGAGACGTGTTCCAGCGCCTTTAAACCTAGCAGTTGTCGTTAGCTTCGGCATAAGACAACACTATTACGGATTTGTGCTCCTTGTACCATCAAGTATATAACGGGAGACCCCACTAGGCTGCAACCCTTTTATCTCTAGGAAGCCAAGTCGGCCGCCTTGCAAACATGATACACCAAACACAGTATTTAGGGAGATTGCTTGCTCGTACTTCTTGGTTCGTCGGGAGGTATTCTGCAGTTCACAGTTGCCTACTAATTCTCTTTACCTAGATCATACAAAGCAGTCATTTGATCTTTTTGACTCATTAAACTTAAAAGATCATTCGAGCACTTGTCCTTTTGAGCTCGTTTCCAATCGAAAGCAATAGAGTCATCTTTGTTTCTTTCTCGACTCTTAAAAAATGAAAGAGCACCAGTCTTTTATGCATCTTAATGATTGATTTTCCCATGATCCAAAACACCTTGTTAGTCTTTTTCTCAGACCAAATTGTGAGTTTCCCTTAAAAGAAAATTTTAAATCCTTGAAGTTAATTGTTCTGTCGACTAAGACAAGGTCATCGTGGTTGAACCATCTGGTTCACCCAATTCCTCTTCCTCTCCTCCATCTGAAATATTGTCAGAGGAGTTGTTTCCTATGTTACCAGAGTCACTCGAGGACCAAGATGTTGAACTTGCAATTTTTCTGAGCATTCAACCTTTGTCATCTCATCCTCCGCCTACTTTCGATATTGGGTCATCTGTTAATCTTGGCCCGGAATCTCCGAACAATCTCGTTCAAACTCCAGAGAACTCGTTGACCACTGACAGTAAGCTTGGACTGATTATCTACCCTCTAAACCCTTTGTTTGACCCTGTTGTGATATCACCGTAACATCCTTATAGTCCGTATGACCAACCAAGTGTTCCTTTGGAACTATCCCCTCGTACTCATTCGGCCATTCGTCGTCGTTTATTTCTAGATATGGAACCCGAAGGCGATGCTCCAGTAACATCTTCGGATGAGTCTGAAGTTTCTACTTCACACATTGTTGAGGGGGAAGAATTGAAGTTTCCTCCCAAGAGTTTCCCCTTTTCAGGGGGTATTCCCACCAGTTTGCCACCTAACTATGTGTCTTTGGCGCAGTTGGTTTTAGGTACACCTAGTGCCTCATCACTTTACCATAACCCTGTTTGGGAATCAAGCACCATGCCTACTTCAGGTCCACTCGTTACAAACACAACTTCCCAACAGGCTATTACTTCAGTCCCGGTGCAACCCACTGTTCTAAATACCCTTGTATCGTCAATCCCAATTACTCGTCAGGCACAACCGGTAGTTTCAAAGAATGTCTTTGTCAGTTCCTCCGTCCCTCTAGTCAGTGGCCAAGCTGTGCCACCACTTAGGGGACAGAACCTAAATGTTTCTATGGTGTCAGGTGCCACTAATGTGAGTGGCTCACAAGCTCACGTGCTTGGTATAAACCAACCTTCTTCTGGTATTATTTATAATCCTGCTGATCCTACTAGATCAAGCAATGTCCAGTACCAACAGGTTCAGAATCCCATTGGTCTGTCTAGATTGAGCAATGTTCAATATCAACAGCCCTATGGGGCTCAGGTCCAATACCAAAATCCTCATGTTCCATATGGTTCTCAAGGAATGGTTAATCAACCTTACACACTCCAATCTAGGCGGTACATCCAGCTTGGCTATGGCCAAATTCAGTTCGGGAATTTCCCAAGCACTGTTCAAGTACCCTTGCAGCAGTAAGGACAGCCTCTACAACAACAAGGGTAGCCTTTGTTACCACAAGAGAAACCTTTATTGCAACAAGGGCTCTTTGCGCAAAAGCAAGGGAAAATTATCCCGCAACAACGTCAACTGCAACAACCGCAAGGTCAGCCCTTACAACAGTTGCAGTAAGTCGCGCAACAACAGATGCAATATGCTTTGTACACCTCTCAAGCGATGTCCTCGCAAGGCCAACCTCTACAGCCCCAGGGACAAATTTTGCAACCACAAGGTCAATCCTTGCAACAGCAAAACCAACCAAGGCAGCAGCAACCCTTGTATACATATCAACAAGGTCAACCCTTACAGGGGGAGGGTCAAAGTAAAGTCTTGTAGTGGCAAGCTCAAAATCCTCATGTCCTAGGTCAACAGGTTAAGAATCCTGCCGACCAAGGGCATCAGGTACAAAATTCCTATGTCCAAGGGCAACAAGTGTATCAACCTTATGCCCAAGGACTACAAGTCCAAATCCCTCTTGTTCAGGGACAACAGGTTCATCAGTCATATGTTCAAGGACAGCAGGTCCCATATGCATATGTCTAAGGTCAACAGGCTCAACAGCCTTTTAACCCATACGTTGCTTATCAGTAACCTATGGTTGGACAGTTCCAAGATATTCAAGGTCAAAATCCTCCCTATGGTCAAGGTAATCTGCAATGGGGGTAGCCTTAGGTGCCATATTGCCAAAATCCCCCACTGTGGGGCAAAAATCCTTACCAACAGGGTTGGGCTCCTCCCTATGGGCCTGCTTATTGACCTCCCATGCCTTTTAACACCTAATTGCCATTCTTGGCTACACTTGAGTTCCCAGATGTATCTCGCCTTTCGAATGATCCGATTCTTAATTCATTGTACTGGCCTCCGGTGTCGTCCAAGATACCAAGTGATTGCCCAAAGTTTGATGGGAAAGCTAAAGAAGATCCTCCGGCCCATGTGATGACATATCACCTTTGATGCTCGTCGAACTCGTACGTGGATGATTCCATTGGCCTTCATCTTTTCCAGCGAACCCTCATGGGTGCTGTAGTGAAGTGATACATCGAGCTACCTCAAAGTAATTACCGTGACTTTAACTTTTTAGCCATGGCTTTCCTCACGCGTTTCAGTTTCCAGTTCATTATGAAACTGGCCCCTATTTTCTTATATCACTCAAGCAAGATATTGCGACACACATCTCTGATCACATCCATGAATGGAGACGTAGACGTCACCTAATCAAATTCAAGATTGTTGATCAGTTGCTCACTGAATGGTTTGCCAAATCATTTGTGGCCCCAATTGCTCGCGATATAGCTATGGGTGGATGCGTCACTGAAGAGCAGGCCAACGCTCGTGCCCAGTACTTGGATCTAGTTTACTCTCAGTCTAGCACTTTGTATAAGTTATTACCCAATGCTCTGTGGCCATCATCTGATCCTGCAGCATCAAAGTCGCCATCTATTCCTCCCATTGATGGATTTATTGGTTCAGTACCCCAGGCCCCTGCTAAAACTTCTTCCAAACAAAAGTCGGTCTCAAATTCTGTCCCTAATAGTTCATCCTAGAATCCACCTGGCCCTGGTAAAACCTCAGAGGTCCACGTTGTCTAGTCTACCGTAGCAGACCAATCCTCGAAAGGAAAGAAGAAAGGCAAAGGCAAAACTAAAGTTGATGCCCCGAAACAAGGTCCCCCCAAATCGTCTACTGGCGAATCTTCGCAACGGAAACCTAAGTATCCCTACCTCATTTGTGAGGAAGATCACTACACAAAGGATTGTCCCTGACGATCCAAAGTTAGTTGCCTGCTCAAAGGGACCCTGCTATCCTCAAAGAGTTGTTTCCGTCTTAGCAAACCCAAATGGTAGACCAACCCCAATCTGCTTCCTTTGAATCTCAAGTGTTCATGATGAGTACACCTATTAATGTGGCTACTAGATCAAAAGACTATCAAACTCCTGCTTCCACAGTTGGGAAAGAGAAAGAAGTTTCACCTTCTTCTTCTACCCCAAGTTCTGGCCCTCCGCATATTGAACGCCCTAACCCTAATTCCGCTATGCCGCCACCCTCTCGAGGTGTACTGCAGAAATACTTGTATAATCCCAATGCCAGAGTTGCTCATCACTACAATATTATTGAGGATTTGGCTCAGGTGTCGCCAGCCATGTCAACTCTCGAGGTACTCCAAAGTTACCCATCACAGCAGAAATCTTTGTTGCCAGCTATCGGGGGCATCGATCCCATAGATTCCAATTTTATATGTTTTGATTTAGATAACCATGTTCCATGGCTCCCTCATCAGATTGCCTTTCTTATTCAGGTAATCATCAATAAGAAGACCATCCACCGAACCATCATCGATGAAGGTGCTTCCACTTGCATCATGTCGACCACATGTTGGAAGGCTATTGGTTCTCCTGCACTAAGCCAATCTCCGAACACTTTGGAAGCTTTTGATGAGTGCAATTCGTGACCCTTCCGTGTCTTACCTAACCTTGCCATCACCCTAGAAGGCAAGACAGTGCAAGTCAAAGTAGAAATTTTTGATGCCAATCTCAATTATAATCTTCTACTCGAGCCGAAATTGGACTCATGCCATACATGTCGTGGCCTCCTCTTTATTTCGAGTGATTCGTTTTCTCCATCAAGGGAAGATTGTCACCATCAACCAACTGTCTTTCTCTACCTCTTTCTCCTTGGATGGCAATGTTTCATACGTCGAGCATGCTGGTGCTCCTTATGAGAGTGTGGGGGCAAGTCTCTTCAAAGATTTTGCCTTAATGGGAATTTTTCCATTTCCACCTCCTCATATTGCCTTTGTCAACATGATATCGATCAAGTATGATCCTTGGGTCATACCAGCACCGGATCTTCTTGATACCTGGGCCAAGGTTATGTCGGTTAGTCCTGCAGAAGTCAATTACGTGGAAATTGTTTCGACTTCGAACTCTGCATCCTCTGATTCTCATATGTCGAAGACCTCTTTCGATACATACTCTCAATCCTCGTGGCTTAGCACTTTGGAATCGCCTGATCCCTTAGCCGAGACCTTCCTTGCTGTTGAAGGTATCATGGAAGTCATGTCTCTCAAGGAACCACCCTGGAGCAATACTCATCATCGCTCCTCGTCCCTACCTCGTCCGGCAGTTAGGTCTACCACATCCAAAGAGTCCTCTTCTCCGCTGCCTATTGATGTGTCAGTTTATCCTAACATGATCAAGATCTTTCGACTAAGGGCACCTTTATCCCTTCATGGATTAAGGATTTTTCACCCTCCCCAAGTTTTTATCAATTTACCATTATTACAATGGGGTTTCCATTTGACTCGTAACCCTCCCTCACCGAGGGGGCATGGGGGCAAAGCCTTATATGATTTCTACTCCATTATTTGGCCGAGTTGATGCTTACTCATCATGACAATGGTAAAACTCTGGCATTATTCTGTGTTGATTGATTACCCGAGTCCCAGCATGGACTCCCACCTCATGAAGTACTATGCTTAGGTCATCTTGCATGGTTACTTGTGTACATTAGTGTGTCATTCACTTTTTTGTAGTGTGGTTTTGTATGATACTTTTCAAACATCTTTCCTGTTTACTATTCGTTTCTTGCTTTACAGATGTTTGCGACTCCCCACGTTGGTTTCGCTAATGGTGCTTGTCATAGGACCTCGAACCTATCATCCGCGGCATGGGCTATTTATGACCCTAGCGGTGAGTTGATTGACCTTCAAGGTATCTGTCTAGGTTGTACAACCAAAAACATTGCTGAATACAGTGCGATCATCGAACTGTTATCAGGAGCCATCACTCTAGGAATCAGAGAAACGGTTGTCAACCTGGATTCACAGCTTGTCAGCTCACGGGCGTCATATATCTGTGGCACGCGAGCCTCAAAAAATATGTAAGTTCTAGACCTAGGAACTAATCGGCATGGTGATCATGATAGCATGATACGGCTTGTGCAACATGAGTCAAAAATCAACAGACCCACTCCGAGACTCCCACAGTGTGTCTCTGGTACTGACGAGGAATGTCTCCTAGCCAAGCATACTCTGGGATACCACGAATCAACCCCTCAAGGTTCCTCATGATCTCCTCCTCGTTGTCACTCCCTTCCTGATAAGGGGTGACAACATCAATGGGGCAAGGGGCGTGCCAGGCTATTGGGGGCATCCTAGTAGGCCACTTTGGTCCAACGTCTGCATTAACAAGAGAAATGTTATAAGCACATATATACCAAAAACAATTAAAAATCTCAAAACTAAAAATGTTGGTTTTTTACCTTCATCATCGAAGTCCTCTCCCTCTAATAAGGGCATGTATGGATCTCCACAGAAATCAGTGCCGCTGTATGGCCAGTCCTCCATAACGATCTTCTGTCATCTTAGCCATGAAAAGGATGCAGATCTGTATGACATGTGCTGACCCCCAATGATCTTGGGCATCAAATGGCTCCAACGGGCCATCGGCAGATTGCGTGGCATAGGAGGATCTACGTCAGTCAGTTGATACTAGAACAGTGGTACCCATTCCAGGAAGAAGGTCACAAGCATTAATCTAAAGCCAAACTGCTTCAGATTCCCCGCCTTAGCTTTGGACAACTCACGCTTGATGTTCATCTTCATGGCCTCTACCTAGTTGAAGATAGTAGGAGTTGTGCATTCAATAGCATAAAGGAACTTCAACTTGTTAGTCTCATGTTCGGCTTGGGACCCCGCCACTCTGTTGATCATCAACAGAAGCACCCTCAGTGTCAGATCTCAAACACTAGAAATCTCTATCTTCCCACTCTTAGATTTCAGGGCCTTAGGGCAATGTTCGACAAGCAAGGAAGATATGCTTGCCCCAATCGAACGTGACCCATACAAGTTCACTGACTCCCCTCTATGGGACAGCCCAGTGATGAAGCATATATTTGAAGTTTCCAACTCCAGCTCCTGGTCGCCAATGAAAAAGATCTTCGGATTAATGTCCCAAAGACTAATCAGGTACCGAAGCAACTCGAGTTGGGCCCGCACCCCTAGCATGAGAAAGAATATGAGGAGCCCGCAAGCCCTCAAAACCTCCAGGCAATTTGAGTCATTCATTTCTTGGGTATCAACATCTTCATGTTCCTGTTCTTTCCAATCCACCATTTTCAGTGATTCTCTCCTGCAAAAGCCATTAATTTGAGTCAATAATCATCCTTGGCACATAAAATTTAAATTTAAACGGTCAAATTTTGAGAAAATAGGGTTTTTCCCTATCCACGACATCAACGTGCCTATTTTAAAAATAGTTGCACCGATCAGTGCAGATGGCTTTGTTAATCACCCTCGGCCCGGAAATCGCGCTGGCCGAGGGCAAAAAAAAAAAATCAAAAGCCTCCTCAAAAATCTAAAAGAAATGGTTAAAAACATAAATAAACAACATGAAAATGGAGCTCACATCTTTGGTTGTTACCTGGAACTGGTGGCTCAACGATTGACCTCCCAGATCTCTCGCAACCTGCTTCAAAACAATTAGGGAAAAAGTGAGTAAAAAGTCTTCACAGCAAAGGTAAAATGGTAAATGGTAAAAATATATTTATTTTTCCCCTTTTTATTCATTTTTTCATGAAACTATCGAGTTTTTGTAAATATTTTAACCTATTTTTCCTCTAGGAATCAATAATACACTTTACCTTACTTGTGGAGCGATAGGTGATGGATGTTCGACAATGATGATGAGTCATGTTTCAGCTCTTTTCTCGACTCGTTAAACTCATAAGAAAATATTGCTGACTATTTTTCCCTTTTGACTCGTAAAAGAAAATAAAATGGGGGATCCGCTTTCAACTCTTTTCTAACCCTTTAAAAACCTAAAGATGGTCGAGCCCTTGTCGTTTTGAACTCGTTAACATATGTGAAACGTCATGTGCCCAGAATAAGTTTACCCCTTTTTTAGGCTAGGAGGCACAATTTACGAAAAAGGTACTCCTTGACTGAAATGGTCAAGAGGTTTTCTCAAGTATCGTTTTCTACCTTTTCGGGCTCGAGAGACACAAACGTATGAAAAGGGACCATGTGGAGTTTTATTTTACATGTCTTTTTCAAACTCTCTAAACATGAAAAAGATACCGAGTTATACCTTTGTTGGACTCACTAAACTATTAAACGACATCAGATTCGTCACCATGACAAATGTGAGCTTCTCCATCCTAGGGCTCGTTAACTTACCAGGTCGGATTCGTCTGAAGGATGAACTTACAATGCAAGCATATGCTATCCCCTTCAAGCTTGCGATTAAAAAATAATTAGGGTACCTGCCATAAATGGTGGGGGAAAAATTGTAGATCTATCAGTTGTGTCGGCAGCTCACTCTTGAACATGACACTTTCTGCTTCATGTTGGGTTGGGACATCCTCCTTTGTATCGTTGACCTTCCTGGGTTGAGCCACTGATTTTTTCCTTTCATTTGATCTCTGCTATGTCATTTTTATTGTTGACCTTCCTGGGTTGGGCCATTCATTTTTTCCTTCCATTTGATCTCTGCCAGGTCATCATGACCACTGATCTTATGGATCCAAGATCTTCCAAACTTTCAGTTGTGTTGTCGATATGTTCAAGGGTTGTCATTCTGCAGTTACACTTACCTTTAATTCTTTGTATCATCCAAAATCATTTTGCATCCTCTCGTCTCGCATCAGTGATGTGGGATTCAAAATGGCCCTCCTTCAACACGGTCGCTTTCCGTCGACTTCAACTGATTATCCAGGAAATTGACCAAGAGACTCCCTTCCAATACCTTAGAGCTTGCATGCCCTAATGGCAAGTTCTTCACACTTAACAATAAGTTCACATCATTGGCTTTCGGTTGAGTGATTTCACGGGTGTTAGACTTCAGTTCCTCTATTCACATTCTGTTGATTGTGCTAATATTACCTTGAGGACCTTTATCATTATTGGTGGTTTCTCTCACGCTTGTTAACAATTTACATTATCGACTGGTAATCAAGTGACTTTCTAGCATGTTCGACGTCAACAAATCTATTCACATGTTAGAATTTGTACTTTGATCGGGTTGTGTTGGAGTGCAAGACCCTGGACTCAGATCATAAAAGTCTAGGTTGCGAAGTGGTGTGACATTGTTATGATGATATGTCTCTTTTAGATGGATGGCTATGACCAGACCATGAGTTATCATATGTGATCCTTCTCATTATCGGATGGCTGCCACCATACCTTAGTTTCGTTATGATCTTCTATGACAGATGGCTGCACCCATACTTGGATCCATTTACATGATAATTTTCTAGATGGCTACGTCCATGCCATGATTCATGTATCATTCGACAGAGATCTCAGTTTATGTATATGTATATGTACTTGCTTGTAGGTTTTTAGACAGCAGATCAGTTCCCTGCACTAATTCATAAAGAATTTCATCCCCCACTCCAGCTTGGCCTTCACTCTTTAGGGGGAATTTGTTACACAACATTTTATCACTGTCCTTGTAATCCCCATTCTTTGATTCTAGAGGACCTCTACAGTAAACCCCACATGCTTTGCATTCATGAAGAAACTCCTATTGTGTCCCTCTTCATGAGTAGATCATTTCCCTTTTGCACCATTTCCCCTTAAAATTTTGTTTTGCCCAGTTTACTAGACCTTCACTAATGACCTTTGTCTCCCTCGTGCCAATGTGTAGAGATTAGCACTATCCCTTGCGCCAACCAGAGCGACTAAGCTGTGTTGCAGTTTCGTCGGTCCTGTTTTGGAAAGTTTTTTAAATTAGAAGCCAAAGCTTCCAGCTCTAGAAGCTTCGTAACGGGTAAATGGTTTGGCCAGATGAGGTCGAGGATGTCAGTTTAGGCTCCTTTCACCTATAATGATATAATTACCTCAAGGGATAAGCCCTTCTCCAATGAGAAGAGGATCCGTTTCCCATCCATTTTTCCTATAAAAACCTCTCTTCTTCCCAAGCACAAGCTAGTGTTGATATTGGTGTGCTTATGTTATTTTGGTTTGGAGTAGAATACAAGTTATTACTAGTTGTAGCTATCTAGTTGTGTGAGGGAGAAGTGTGATTTGGTTTGGAGTGAAGCCTAAAGGGAAGAGCCTTAAAACTATTGTTGATTGAGGCCATCATGGAATGCTAGCAGAAGTGTGTGAGAACCTGGTCTTGTCAGAAGAAGATTGCAACGTCAAGGCAAATGGTTGTAATCTCTCTTTGATATTAATATATGCAATTATCGATTGATTTCCCACATGATTTTTCATCTTACATATTCATGGCTTAATGTTTCTTGACTTGTTAAGTAGGTTGAATTACAATTTGTTTATTATCACATTTGTTGTTTTTTGTTGTTTGCTTGTTTCAGGTGCTTGAAGAAGGAAGCGAGAGATAGCTGGAGCGAGCAAGCAAGGGCATCATCAAACAGGATCAAGGGACTAAGAGGTAGGCCCTCTTAATTGATTCTAATCTAAGGAAATCTTCCATAGAATGTATCTTTTGTGGCTAGACCTATTAGTGTCGGTATCTTCATCCCTCCATCAGTGATCAAAATTATCTTTTTGCATGCATTTTAGCTGTCTCATCCAATCAGCTACATTCCATTAGGTCATGGATCATCTGATGGTAGTGGTTCTTTATCAATTTCCGTCATGCTTTTCATCTGCTGGCCTATTTGCACATGTACAAATCATTTGTTGTCATTTTTATTTCATTTCAGTTGTAGAAGTCATTTTAGGATTTCAAGTCTCATTAGGTCTAGGGTTTGCCACCATGATCTTCAAAAGCTCAATAACAGGCCAGCAGTCACATGAGGATGTTCAATAAGTTCATAAAATTACAAAATCTTCTGATGATTTGCTCCATAAAGGGTTTTTACCTCAAAACTCTGTTTTGAGGTGAAAACGGGGTTTTTCCATTTCTTATACAAATTTTATGTAATTTTATCGTTTTCATATGTAATAAAGTGTCATCTACAGCCCTGGGTCACCTTGCCAAAATTCTGCACTCCGGCTCCTACAAAAGAGACAAGAAAATCCATGCATTAGCCCATCAAAAGACAAAAAGAGAGCCAAACTGCAAAACAAAGATTTTAAAGAACAAAGTGAAAAGGAAAACTTTAGAAAGTGGGTTTTCTAAATGAAAAATTAAAGTCAAAAGTATATAAAGTGCTCTTTGTGTTGAAGACATCATTTTTGTGCTAAAGTTAGAGAACAAGGAGAAAATCGCAATTTGAGGCGAAAAGAGGGAAATCGCAGCAAAGTTTTGAAATTCCTCTTGGCACGGCGCACCTAGGCATAGGCGTCGCGCACCTGCCTAGCGCGGCCCACCGAGCGCATGATTTACACAGAAATTTGAACTGGCACGACGCACTTGGGTGTTGGCGCAGCGCACCAGTCTGTCAAGCCACAAATTCATTCAAGCGACCTTCTAAAAGCTCCAAAAAAATTTCAACATCATTCCTCCAAGTAAGTAAAGCCTCCTATTTGCCATAGCAAGATATTTTATCATCATTGATAATGTTTAGATAGGTGAAAAATCAAACCCTAATTTGCTTCACAGTTGCATTGCAAAACTGTCTAGAGTTTTGTAATCTTGTCATACTTGTTGTTTTTACTCCCCTACATAATTCTCCCATATCCCATCCCTCTCCACTAAATTTCCCTAATTTTATTCCCCTTTCCCTCTCTCATTTGCACTCATCTTACTCCCTTTTTCCCAAACCCTAAAACCTTAATACCTAATTCCCACTATTTCCCAAACACTAATATTCATTCCCAAAACCCTATCACTCCCTAATAACCCTATAGCGAGCATCAAAATCTTCCACTTATCTGTCCAATTCATCAAATCCCAAAGAAGAAAATAGCAGTCACCTATTCTTGAAATAAAATCTCTTCATACTCATCTTTTTGCACCATACAGTGGCAAATATGGAAACAGATTTAGCTTATGAAAGGGATGAGGAAATTGTGAGTGATTCCTCCCAAGAGATTCATACACCAAGAAAACCAAATAAGGGAGGAAAACATCCGAGAGGAGCCCACCACACTCACCAAGTTATTGACTTTTCCTCTTGCAGTAACATGTTTTAAACATCAGTCATGCTACCAGTTTTATGAGATGGTGGAGAGGGTGAAATACCACCATGAACTTGCCAGGCTATTTGTCCTTCATCTTCACAATGGCCAGGTGAACTTAGCAGGTGTTTCCTTCACTTTGACACCTGAAACTATAGCTGTAGCAACAGGTATTCCAAATGTAGGTGAACAGTGGAACAAAGGACAGCTTGTCGGAAAAGAGCATTATGAGCCTCATATCAAGGCTAGTTATCAAAAGAAAATTAGGTGATGGGTTCTAAACTGGCTGGGGTGATATGTAGTGCCCATCAGAATCTCGTAGCGTAGTGATAAGCAGAGGGTGCCTGCCTATGGGGGGGGCCAAATCTGGAAAGGCTTCAGGGCTGAGGCTTTCATATCCCACCTTCCTTATCTCTCCTACCTATGATAAGGAACGGAATGTTCCAAAATCGCTCGAGAAAGGGGGGCAGGAGTATGTACACCATGCTAATCTTAACACATTTCACTATCACACGAGAACCGAGCTAGAGGGGACTCACTGGAGACAAGGAAGCTCTAGTAGTGAGCTATTTCTTATATCATAATGAAAGCTAACCTTGTTTTCCTTTCTTCTTCTCTCTCGGCAGGCAGAATCTCAAAGTATTGAGATTGGACATTATGGGTGAGTATGCCTCCAAGGAGTCCAAGGGTTTTTACAAGGAGGCAGGGAACAAGAGGTGGCAAATGCTATCTTCACTTGAGGTGAAAGGGGCTTTGCCTTCATTTTTAGCAGAGTAGGTACAGGATAAAGGGAAGCAACCATTGCATGAGGAAGGGCCTTCTGAAGGTCATGAGAGAGATTTTATTTTGATTCAGGATGAGGATACTGATTTGGGCTCCCAAAGCTCAAAACTCAAGGAGATCATCAAAGAAAAAGAAGCTGACATCCATGCCTTATCTCTTAACCTTGAAAGGGCTAACTAGATCATTAATTACCTTGAGCAACGAAACGAGCAATTGGAGGATAAACAAACAATCACAGTGCTGCAAACCATAAGGGAAAACAAGCAAGCAACAAAAAGAAAGAAAGTCAAATTGACACCCCTCGAGCAAGAGATTGATGTTGATCAGGAATCATGGCTAGAGAGGGTGAATATGAACTTGGAGAATCTGCTTGAGAAAGCCAATAAGGAGAAAAAGATGTTGTGGCACATGGCTTATCACTATTTGGCAAGAAACAAAATTTGCAAAACTAGGATAAGGTGCCTAAAAACCAAGTTGAGGAAGACTTTGAGGAGCAAGAAAGAGCAAGATAAGCTTAAAATTTGGGCTAAAGCTTCATTGGCCCATCATAGTAATTGATGCAAATCACTTATGCCAAATTTCAAAAAATTTGGTAAACTTTTTGGCAATTTTGAATTTTTCATGGCAAAAACAAGTTTTTCCGGCAGGTGCATAGCGCCACCTCGCACTCGCTTTTGATAGGGACCTAATTTGGAAGAAAACTTTGCATTTTTGGATTCCTTATGAAAATTTATGCATGCCCAGAAATTACTAGGAAATTTGACAAGTTTTGGACCTCCAAAAGGGCCAAAAACACCTCAAAAATGCCCTCTCTGCCACTTTTTGGCCACACAGGAAGCAGTGTTGGGAGAACTGATTTTTGGAGGGGCAAATGCACACCAAATTTAAATATTTTACTTGTCTTAGAAACTAGACAGATATACCTTTGCAAAACGCCAACTTGGAGCAAATTTGGTGAAGGGGAAGGCCTCCAAATTCAGCTGGGAAAAAGTGTTACGCACAGAAAAAGTGGCGCTACGCATAGGAGGAAAAAGTGCCAATTTTGCTCAAAAACTCTGTTTTTCGCCTAGTTTTCTTCTAGTTTGACTTTTTCTCTCTTATGGTCAAATTCATGATGTGACATGCTGTAAATTGATGTACTATGATGTAAAAATGATAAAAATTGACTTAATAAGGTAGATACATCAGTTGTAGGTGGTTTGGAGTTGAATGAATCAGTTTCCTAGGTTTTAGAGGCAAGTTGTTCCACTACCTACTTTTGTGTTCCTAGTTTAGATATGGTTGAAACCACCCCTCTTCTCATGGATTCGATCCCTAATGGATAGCACAGGTGGATTAGAGGTCTATATCATGTGTTTTCTCAGTAATTTGTAAAGGTTGGACTCTTGTGAATGCTTTGAGTATTATTGTACATTCATCTCTGCAATTTGGCAAGGAAATAGACCAGGGTTTGAAACATTTTGTGGGATTCTTGTGGCAAGGTGATTTAGTATTGTTTTTCCTTCTGTTATTCAAGTTATCATGTGTTTATGTGTACCATCATCTCTCTCTTTTCAGCTTAACTAAATGAATCAAGTATAAAGGTGGAATTCATTGATGTTGCAGTGCTCTACCTTAGGGTTTATTTGGTTTTACATGTTTTCAACTGTTTGAAGAGGATTCCTGATGCTTTCATGCCCTCTCCAACTCCTCACCAGTCTTAAGACTTTCAATTTCACTTATTTCAAAGTACTAAAGCATTTTCCTACCTCGCCCCATAGAAACCTCTGCAAGACTGAGTCCATTCCTCGGACCCAAAACTGTCTTTCACATTTGATCGAGAAAACCAACATAAAATTCAATCAAACTCCTTTGAGCATATGCCTACCCTAAAATTAGTCTTTACATTAGTCATATCAAGCCTCATTTGCTATATTTTCCTGAGATTGACAAGGAGAGAGCCCTCTCCCGACCTAGTAGGGCTAGCTACCAGGTTAAGCGTGGTTTGATGTTACCCTAGACCTGCCTTCCTCAGCCTAAGGTAGATTTAGGCCTTAACATAGTGGTGACCATACTGGGGAGAAAATTTTATTTGTTTTTTAGTGTTCTTTGCTTTATAAACTACAGACGGGGCTTGAAGTTAGCCAGGTAGCCTTCCAACTACTCTTGCTTTGCGAGTGCATAAGTAGATGAATGCTGCTTTAGTCAATCTCCGATTTAGTTTTATAAACAGAACATCTGACTTGCAAATTGCCCCAGTACATGTATCAAGTTAGATCTGATTGTTGATGGTGGACAACAATCAAACACAGGAAGGTTGAAATCATTCACCTGGCGACTCCAATGTCGAAGAATCCCAAGGTTCATAATTTTTGTGGCAACTCTACTCTTCAAGAAATTAGTAGCCTGAAGAATTTCTTGTTGAATTCATTGTTATCAAAATGGCTCTGTTGGATCAAAGGTATGCTCCCATGAGCTGAGATCACATTCCAGGTTTCCCAAATAAAATTCCTAAGGTAGATTGGCAAAGGAATTTGCCTATATTTAAATGTGATGATAGGAATGATGCTGCGTTACATCTAGTTAGATTTCACATACATATTTGCAAGTTGAAGGTTGATTTTCTTGAAGATTGTTTGATGAAGATATTCATGGCCACTTTGGAAGGTGAAGCCCGATCTTGGTATGAAAGTTTGCCGCCTGCTTGTATTTACTGTTTAAAGGATTTTCATACCATGTTCTTTGAAAGGTATAAAGAATCTTATCCATCCTTAATATTAGTTCAGAACTGTTGCAAACATGTTTATAGTTTTATTGAAAATCTTGAGAGAATTTATGAAGATGATGAGATCATGGAAGCCCTGTATGAAAATCCATTTCAGCAGCGAGAACTTAGAGGATACTTATCAAGATGCTCAGGAAAATTTGCAGCAGGATCAAGATCTTATTGCAATGGAAAATGATGAAAGAGAAGGTCTTACTTCCGATCTGCTCATAACAGATGATAGTATGCAGGGAAATCAAGTTTCAATTTCAGGATGTGATAAAGTCAAGTCAGATTTTTCAGATCGTGATGATCAAGAGTACCTTGTGCCGAATCCCATGAAGGAGAGCTCTGCTGTTGAGATCATCTGGAAAGAAGAAGATAGAGTTATTGACCCAAGTGTTCTCATTTCATTTGAACAAAGCCTTCATGAGGAGGTAATCCAGTCATTTTATGAAAAACGAGATGAGACCTTTGTTCAAGTAAGTGAAAAATCTTCTTTCAATAACTCAGTGGTAAATGATAATTTGATTGCCATGTCATATGAAGCTGATCAACAATATTTTCAAATTTCAGAAGATCAGGGAATTAAGGACTGTCATTCAGGTTTTTCATGTTTTGAAATGTTATTTAAAGAAGATAATAATCACTTGAGAAAAACAAAGCAAAAAGTATTACCTCCTCTGTATGAGATAGATCAACTCCTAAAAGGTTAGGTTACAGCCCAAGCTAATGCAGGTTTGCAGTGTGCACATGGTCAAGAAGATTTTGGTGAAGCTTCTTCCACTTTTGAAAATGATGATAGTCTTGAAATTAGCTTTATAGATCAGTGAATAGATAATATTTTCTTTCATGAAGATGATAAGGCCGTCATGTTTGATAATCTTGAAGAATGTTTTCTGTTTAAGAAAGGCTTAGACTATGACATTGAGGAGTATGAGCCCAAGAGACATAGTATGCCAGAATTCAAGTCAGAATTTCTCATGGTCAAGGAATTTACATCTAGCACTCAGATAGCAGAAGCTTACTCTGCTATATGCCTTCCTATCACTCAACAACCAGTTGTTCTTTCAAATCAGAATAAAAAGAGGACTTGTATTTTTGCTACTGGATCTCAAGACAAGCTAGTGCTTCAGGATTATCAAGATCCCTTCGGCATTCTTTTACAAGCATTAGAGAAGATAGAGGTTGCCTGGTTCATTAGCATAATCCTTGGTTTCAGTTGTTATTGTGAGTTGCCTACATGTACATCGTTCTACCTGCTCGGGAAAAGTGAGAGCAGAATTTCAGTATGTAACCATCTGCTGGATTGGTTACATTGGAAGGCCCACTTCACATGATTGTCCATATTTCATCAGTAGGCTGGTGGTTGTCATCATGATTTGAAGCCCTCAAATCTTGTTGGTCTGCTGGCATTAAAAATCTTTATAAGTACTTATTTCAGTTAAGTAAGTCTTGAGTCATTCTTGTTTTAGTCAGTTTCAAAATAGTTTCAGAGTCAGTTTGTACTGTCATCATTCATTCAGTTTGGGGCCCGAAGTGAAGGCTATAAAACTGAAGGTCTGATGTCAGTTTTTGATTACTTAGTGTGGATTGTTTGAGTCAGTTTTCAGTCTTGTAATTAAGTCATTTTTGAGTCAAGATATTGGTCTTATGTTTGCTAAAGTTATTGACTCCATGTAGCCCAATGGAAGAGCCATTGTTTGCTTTCTAGAGATCTATGGTTCTTGGCACCTCCCAGGAGCTACCATCCCCATTGGAGCCAATGTTAGTGTCGGTATCTTCATCCCTCCATCAGTGATCAAAATTCTTTTTTTTGCATGCATTTTAGGTGTCTCATCTGATCAGCTGCATTCCATTAGGTCATGGATCATCTGATGGTAGTGGTTCTTTATCAATTTCTCTCATGCTTTTCATCTGTAGGCCTATTTGCACAAGTACAGGTCATTTGTTGTCATTTTTATTTCATTTCAGTTGCAGAAGTCATTTTAGGATTTCAAGTCTCATTAGGTCTAGGGTTTGCCACCATGATCTTCAAAAGCTCAATAACAGGCCATCAATCACATGAGGATGTTGAATAAGTTCATAAAATCACAAATTCTATTGATGATTTGCTCCATAAAGGGTTTTTACCTCAAAACTTTATTTTGAGGTGAAAACAGAGTTTTTCCATTTCTTGTACAAATTTTATGTAATTTTATCGTTTTCATATGTAATAAAGTGTCATCTATAGCCCTGGGTCACCTTGCCAAACTTCTGCACTCCAACTCCTGCAAAAGTGACAAGAAAATCCAAGCATTAGCCCATCAAATGACAAAAAGATAGCCAAACTGCAAAACAGAGTTTTTAAAGAACAAAGTGAAAAGGAAAACTTTAGAAAGTGGGTTTTCTAAATGAAAAATTAAAATCAAAAGTATATAAAGTGCTCTTTGTGTTGAAGACATCATTTTTGTGCTAAAGTGAGAGAACAAGGAGAAAATCGCGATTTGAGGCGAAAAGAGGGAAATCGCAGCAAAGTTTTGAAATTCCTCTTGGCGCGGCGCACCAGGCGCAGGATTTACACAAAACTTTGAACTGATGCAGCACACCTACCTGGCGCGACGCACCTGCCAGGCGTAGCGCACCTGGGTGTTGGCGCGACGCACCTACCAGGTGTAGCGCACCTGGGTGTTGGTGCCGCACACTAGTCTGCCAAGCCACAAATTCATTCAAACGACCTTCTAAAAGCTCCAAAAATTTTGCAACATCATTCCTCTAAGTAAGTAAAGCCTCCTATTTGCCATAGCAAGACATTTTATCATCATTGATGATGTTTAGATAAGTGAAAAATCAAACCCTAATTTGCTTCACATTTGCATTGCAAAACTGTCTAGGGTTTTGTAATTTTGTCATACTCGTTGTTTTTACTCCCCTACATAATTCTTCCATATCCCATCCCTCTCCACTAAATTTACCTAATTTTATTCCCCTTTCCCTCTATCATTTGCACTCATCTTACTCCCTTTTTCCCAAACCCTAAAACCCTAACACCTAATTCTCACTATTTCCCAAACCTTAATCTTCATTGCCAAAACCCTATCACTCCTTAATAACCCTACAGCAAGCATTAAAACCTTCCACTCATCAGTCCCATTCATCAAATCCCAAAGAAGAAAATAGCAGTCACCTATTATTGAAATAAAATATTTTCATACTCATCATTTTGCACCATACAGTGGCAAATATGGAAACAGATTCAGCTTATGAAAGGGATGAGGAAACTGTGAGTGATTCCTCCAAGAGATTCATGCACCAAGAAAACCACATAAGGGAGGAAAACACATCTGGGAGGAGCCCACCACACTCACAAAGTTACTGGCTTGTCTTCTTGTAGTAACATGTTTTAAACATCTATCTTGCTACCAATTTTGTGAGATGGTGGAGAGGGTGAAATACCACCATCAACTTGCCAGGCTATTTGTCCTTCATCTTCACAATGGCTAAGTGAACTTAGCAGGTGTTTCCTCACTTTGACACCTGAAACTATAGCTCCAGCAATAGGTATTCCAAATGTAGGTGAACAGTGGAACAAAGGATAGTTTGTGGGCAAAGAGCATTATGAGCCTTATATCAAGGCTAGTTATCAAAAGCAAATCAGTAGGGTCTTTCCTTTCAGATACCTACAGGACACTTATGCTCCACTCATGAATCTTATTATCAAATACTTCACCCGTGAAGGGAGGTTTTATTGCTTGTACACTTATCATGTTAGATTATTGATGCCTTTCACTAGAGTGAGGATGATGAACCTCCCCTATTTCATATGCAGAAACATTGAGAAAATGGCTACATTGGTGCAAAGAAAACCTCTTCATCAATAGTTCAACAGCATTGATCATTTTTCATTGATCAAGATTGTTGTTTTGCATTAGTTGAGTTTGTTGAATGTTTCATGGGATACTTTCATTTCACATGAGGTTTTCAAAAGCCCTCAAGTGACCCCATCAGTGTTTCAAGAGGAAGGAGGACCTACAAATCAACCAGAGGTTCATGAGACTTAAGTTACAGGTGTGCCAGTATTTGTCACTTATGAAAAGGCACAAGGATATTATTTGTAGCTGTCAAACGAGTACTATCTCCACCTAGGGTGGAAGGGGTCTCGTTTCCTTCATCAGACCACAGGCAAATGCTATCCTCACTCGGGGTGAAAGGGGCTTTGCCTTCTTCTTCAGTAGAGCAGGTATAGGATAAAGGGAAGCAACCATTACATGAGGAAGTGCCTTCTGAAGGTCAGGAGAGAGATTTTATTTTGATTCAGGATGAGGATACTGATTTGGGCTCCCAAAGCTCAAAACTCAAGGAGATCATCAAAGAACAAGAAGTTGACATCCATGCCTTATCTCTTAACCTTGAAAGGACATAAGTGGATCATTAATTACCTTGAGCGATGAAACAAGCCGTTGGAGGATAAACAGAAAATCATGGAGCTGCAAACCATAAGGGAAAACAAGCAAATAGCAAAAACAAAGAAAGTCAAATTGGCACCCCTCGAGCAAGAGATTGATGCTGATCGAGAATCATGGCATGAGAGGGAAAATATGCACTTGGAGAAGCTACTTGAGAAAGCCAAGAAGGAGAAAAATATGTTGTGGCACATGGCTTATCACTATTTCGCAGGAAACAAAATTTGCAAAACTAGGATAAGGTGCCTAAAAGCCAAGTTGAGGAAGACTTTGAGGAGCAATAAAGAGTAAGATAATCTCAAGATCATGGCTAAAGCTTAATTGACCCATCATAGTACTTTAGGCAGATCACTCATGCCAAATTTCAAAACATTTGGTAAACTTTTTGGCAATTTTGAATTTTTCATGGCAAAAACAGGTTTTTCCAACAGGTGCGTAGTGCCACCTGTCGCTCGCTTCTGATAGGGACCTCCTTTGGAAGAAAACCTTGCATTTTTTAATTTATTATGTAAATTTATGCATGCCCATGAATTACTAGGAAATTTTGACAAGTTTTGGACCTCCAAAAGGGCCAAAAACAACTCAAAAATGCCCTCTCTGCCACTTTTTGGCCACACAAGAAGCAGTGTTGGGAGAACTGAGTTTTGGAGAGGCAAATGGGCACAAAATTTAAAAATTCCACTTGTCATATAAAGTAGACAGATAGGCCTTTCCAACAAGCCTACTTGGAGAAAATTTGGTGAAGGGGAAGGCCTCCAAATTCAGTTGGGAAAAAGCGCTACGCACAGGAGGAAAAAGTACCAATTTTGCTCAAAAACTTTGTTTTTTGCCTAGTTTTCTTCCAGTTTTCATTTGTAAAGGTTGGACTCTTGTGAATGCTTTGAGCATTATTGTACATTTATCTCTGCAGTTTGGCAAGGAAATAGACCAAGGTTTGCAGCATTTTGTGGGATTCTAGAGGCAAGGTGATTTAGTATTGTTTTTCCTTCTGAGATTCAATTATCATGTTTTTATGTGTACCATCATCTCTCTCTTTTCAGCTTAACTAAATGAATCAAGTATAAAGGTGGAATTCATTAATGTTGCAATGCTCTACCTTAGGGTATATTTGGTTTTACATGTTTTCAACTGTTTGAAGAGGATTCCTGATACTTTCATGCCCTCTCCAACTCCTCACCATTCTTAAGACTTTTCATTTCACTTATTTCAAAGTACCAAAGTATTTGCCTACCTCGCCCCACAGAAACATCTGCAAGACTGAGTCCATTCCCCGGACCCAAAACTATCTTTCACATTTGATCGAGCAAACCAACATAAAACTCAATCAAACTCCTCTGATCATATACATAGCCTAAAATTAGTCTTTAAATCAGTCATCTCAAGCCTCATTTGCTATATGTTCTTGAGATTGACAAGAAGAGAGCCCTCTCCCAACCTGGTAGGGCTAGCTACCAGGTTAAGCGTCGTTTGATGTTATCCTAAACCTACCTTCCTCAGCCTAAGGTAGATTTAGGCCCTAACATAGTGGCAACCATACTGGGGAGAAAATTTTATTTGTTTCTTAGTGTTATTTTCTTTATAAACTACAGACGGGGCCTGAAGTTAGCCAGGTAGCCTTTCAACTGCTCTTGCTTTGCGAGTGCATAAGTAGATGAATGTTGCTTCAGTTAATCTTCGAATTAGTTTTATAAACGAAACATATGACTTGCAAATTGCCCTTGTACATGTATCAAGTTAGATCTGATTGTTGATGGTGGACAACGATCAGACACAGGAAGGCTAAAATCATTCACCTAGTGACTCCAGTGTCGAAGAATCCCAAGGTTCAGAATTTTTGTGGCGACTCTACTCTTCAAGAAATCAGTAGCTTGAATTATTTCTTGGTGAATTCATTGTCATCAAAATGGTTTCATTGGATCAAAGATATGCTCCCATGAGCCGAGATCACATTCCAGGTTTCCCAAATAAAATTCCTAAGGTAGATTAGCAAAGGAATTTGCCTATATTTAAAGATGAGGATAGGAATGATGCTACTTTACATCTAGTTAGATTTCACATACATATTCGCAAGTTGAAGGTTGATTTTCCTGAAGAATGTTTGATGAAAATATTCATGGCCACTCTGGAAGGTTAAGCCTGATCTTGGTATGAAAGTTTTTCACCTACTTGTATTTACTATTTAAAGTATTTTCACACCATGTTCTTTGAAAGGTATAAAGAATCTTATCCATCCTTAATATTAGTTCAGAACTATTGCAAACATGTTCATAGTTTTATTGAAAATCTTGAGAGAATTTATGAAGATAATGACTTCATGGACGATGAGATCGTGGAAGCCCTGTATGAAAATCCATTTCAGCAGCGTAAAGAGAACTTAGAGGATACTTATCAAAATGCTCAGGAAAATTTGCAGCAAGATCAAGATCTTAGTGCAATGGAAAATGATGAAAGAGAAGGTCTTACTTCCGATCTGCTCATAGCAGATGATATTATGCAGGGAAATCAAGTTTCAATTTTAGGATGTGATAAAGTCAAGTCGGCTTTTTCATATCTAGATTCAGATCATGATGGTCAAGAGTTACCTTGTGTTGAATCCCATGAAGGAGAGCTCTGTTGTTGAGATCATCTGGAAAGAAGAAGATAGAGTTATTGACCCAAGTGTTCTCATTTCATTTGAACAAAGCCTTCATGAGGAGGTAATCCAGTCATTTTATGAAAAACAAGATGAGACCTTTATTCAAGTAAGTGAAAAATCTTCTTTCAATAACTTAGTGGTAAATGATAATTTGATTGCCATGTCATATGAAGATGATCAACAATATTTTCAAATTTCAAAAGATCAGGGAATTAAGGACTGTCATTCACGTTTTTCATGTTTTGAAAAGTTATTTCAGTGTGCACATGGTCAATAAGATGTTGGTGAAGCTTCTTCCACTTTTGAAAATGATGATAGTCTTGAAATTAGCTTTATAGATCGGCGAACAGATAATATTTTCTTTCATGAAAATGATAAGGTTGTCATGTTTGATAATCTTGAAGAATGTCTTATGTTTAAGAAAGGCTTAGACTATGACATTGAGGAGTATGAGCCTAAGAGACATAGTGTGCCAGAATTCAAATCTAAATTTCTCATGCTCAAGGAATTTACATCAAGCACTGAGATAGCAGAAGCTTACACTGCTCTATGCCTTCCTATCACTCGACAACCAGTTGTTCTTTCGAATCATAATAAAAGGAGGACTTGTATTTTTGTTGCTGGATCTCAAGACATGCTAGTGCTTCAGGATTATCAAAATCCCTTCGGCATTCTTTTACAAGCATTAGAGAAGATAGAGGTTGCCTGGTTCATTAGCATAATCCTTGGTTTCAGTTGTTATTGTGAGTTGCCTACATGTACATCGTTCTACCTACTCGAGGAAAGTGAGAGCAGAATTTCAATATGTAGCCATCTGCTAGATTGGTTACATTGGAAGGCCCACTTCACATGATTGTACATATTTTATCAATATGTTGGTGGTTGTCATCATGATTTGAAGCCCTCAAATCTTGATGGTCTGCTGCCATTAAAAAGTTTTGTAAGTAATTATTTCAGTTAAGTAAGTCTTGAGTCATTTTTTTTTAGTCAGTTTCAAAATAGTTTCAGAGTCAGTTTGTACTTTCATCATTCATTCAGTTTGGGGCCCAAAGTGAAGGCTATAAAATTGAAGGTCTGATGTCAGTTTTTGATTACTTAGTGTGGATTATTTGAGTCATTTTAGGGTTTCAAGTCTCATTAGGTCTAGGGTTTGCCACCGCAATCTTCAAAATCTCAATAACAGGCTATTAGTCACATGAGGATGTTCAATAAGTTCATAAAATCACAAATTCTACTGATGATTTGCTTCATAAAGGGGTTTTACCTCAAAACTCTGTTTTGAGGTGAAAACAGGGTTTTTCCTTTTCTTGTACAGATTTTATGTACTTTTATCGTTTTCCTATGTAATAAAGTGTCATCTACAGCCCTGGGTCACCTTGCCAAACTTCTGCACTCCATCTCCTGCAAAAGGGAGAAGAAAATCCAAGCATTAGCCCATCAAACGACAAAAAGAGAGCCAAACTGCAAAACAAAGTTTTTAAAGAACAAAGTGAACAAGAAAACTTTAGAAAGTGGGTTTTCTAAATGAAAATTTTAAATCAAAAGTATATAAAGTGCTCTTTGTGTTGAAGACATCATTTTTGTGCTAAAGTGAGTGAACAAGGAGAAAATCGCAATTAGAGGCGAAAAGCAAAGTTTTGAAATTCCTCTTGACGCGGCGCACCTGAGTGTTGGTGTGGCGCACCAGTCTGTCAAGCCACAACTTCATTCAAATGACCTTCTAAAAGCTCCAAATTTTTGCAACATCATTCCTCCAAGTAAGTAAAGCCTCCTATTTTCCATAGCAAGACATTTTATCATCATTGATGGTGTTTAGATAGGTTAAAATTCAAACCCTAATTTGCTTCATAGTTGCATTGCAAAACTGTCTAGGGTTTTGTAATTTTGTCATACTTGCTATTTTTACTCCCCTACATAATTCTCCCATATCCCATGCCTCTCCACTAAATTTCCTTAATTTTATTCCCCTTTTCCTCTCTCATTTGCACTCATCTTACTCCCATTTTCCCAAACCCTAAAACCCTAACACCTAATTCCCACTATTTCCCAAACCCTAATCGTCATTCCCAAAACCCTATCACTCCCTAATAACCCTGCAGCAAGCATCAAAACCTTCCACTCATCAAATCCCAAAGAATAAAACAGCAGTCACCTATTACTGAAATAAAATCTCTTCATACTCATCATTTTGCACCATACAGTGGCAAATATGGAAACAGATTCAGCTTATGAAAGGGATGAGGAAACTGTGAGTGATTCCTCCAAGAGATCCATGCACCAAGAAAACCACATAAGGGAGGAAAACACATCCGGGAGGAGCCCACCACACTCACAAAGTTATTGGCTTGTCTTCTTGCAGTAGCATGTTTTAAACATCTATCTTGCTACCAGTTTTTTGAGATGGTGGAGAGGGTGAAATACCACCATGAACTTGCCAGGCTATTTGTCCTTCATCTTCATAATGGCCAAGTGAACTTAGCAGGTGTTTCCTCACTTTGACACCTGAAATTATAGCTCCAGCAATAGGTATTCCAAATGTAGGTGAACAGTGGAACAAAGGTTAGTTTGTGGGCAAAGAGCATTATGAGCCTTATATCAAGCCTAGTTATCAAAAGCAAATAATTAGGGTCTTTCCTTTCAGATACCTACAGGACACTTATGCTCCACTCATGAAGCTTATTATCAAATACTTCACCTTTGAAGGGAGATTTTCTCGCTTGTACACTCATCATGTTAGATTATTGATGCATTTCACTAGAGTGAGGATGATGAACCTCCCCTATTTCATATGCAGAACATTGAGAAAATGGCTACATTGGTGCAAAGAAAACCTCTTCATCAACAGTTCAACGGCATTTATCATTTTTCATTGATCAAGATTGTTGTTTTGCATCATCTGAGTTTGTTGAATGTTTCATGGGATACTTTCATTTCACATGATGTTTTCAAAAGCCCTCAAGTGACCCCATCAGTGTTTCAAGAGGAAGGAGGGCCTTCAAATCAACCACAGGTTCATAAGACTCAAGCTATAGGTGTGCCAATATTTATCACTTATGAAAAAGGCACAAGAAGATTATTTGCAGCTACTACCAAATGAGTACTATATCCACCTAGGGTGGAAGGGGTCTCGTTTCCTTCATCAAACCACAAGCAAACGCTATCTTCACCCGGGGTGAAAGGGGCTTTGCCTTCTTCTTCAGCAGAGCAGGTACATGATAAAGGGAAGCAACCATTGCATGAGGAAGGGCCTTCTGAAGGTCAGGAGAGAGATTTTATTTTGATTCAGGATGAGGATACTTATTTGGGCTCCCAAAGCTCAAAACTCAAGGAGATCATCAAAGAACAAGAAGCTGACATCCATGCCTTATCTCTTAACCTTGAAAGGGCTAAGTGGATCATTAATTACCTTAAGCAATGAAACAAGTAGTTGGAGGATAAAGAAACAATCACAGAGCTACAAACCATAAGGGAAAACAAGCAAGCAGCAAAAAGAAAGAAAGTCAAATTGACACCCCTCGAGCAAGAGATTGATGCTGACCAGGAATCATGGCTAGAGAGGGCGAATATGCACTTGGAGAAGTTGTTTGAGAAAGCCAATAAGGAGAAAAATATGTTGCGGCACATGGCTTATCACTATTTGGCACGAAACAAAATTTGCGAAACTAGGATAAGGTGCCTAAAAGCCAAGTTGAGAAAGACTTTTAGGAGCAAGAAAGAGCAAGATAAGCTCAAGATCTTGGTTGAAGCTTCATTGACCCAGCATAGTACTCAATGCAGATCACTCATACCAAATTTCAAAAAAATTGGTAAAATTTTTGGCAATTTTGAATTTTTCATGGAAAAAACAGGTTTTTCCGGCAGGTGTGTAGCACCACCTAGCGCTCGCTTTTGATAGGGACCTCCTTTGGAAGAAAACTTTGCATTTTTGGATTCCTTATGAAAAGTTATGCATGCCTAGAAATTACTAGGAAATTTTGACAAGTTTTGGACCTCCAAAAGGGCCAAAAACACCTCAAAAATGCCCTCTCTGCCACTTTTTTGCCACACACGAAGCAGTGTTGGGAGAACTGATTTTTGGAAGGGCAAATGGGCACAAAATTTAAAAATTCCATTTGTCGTAGAAAGTAGACAGACAAAAATTTCCAAAAAGCTAATGTGGAGCAAATTTGATGAAGGGGAAGGCTTCCAAATTCAGCTGGGAAAAATCACTACGCACAGAAAAAATGGCACTAGGCACAGGAGGAAAAAGTGCCAATTTTGCTCAAAAACTCTGTTTTTCACCTAGTTTTCTTCCAGTTTGACTTTTTCTCTCTTATGGTCAAATTCATAATGTAACATGATGTAAATTGATGTACTATGATGTAAAAATGATAAAAATTGACTTGATAAGGTAGATACATCAGTTGTAGGTAGTTTGGAGTTGAATGAATCTGTTTCCTAGGTTTTAGAGGCAAGTTGTTCCACTATCTACTTTTGTGTTCCTAGTTTAGATATGGTTGAAACCACCCATCTTCTCATGGATTCGACCCCTGATGGATAGCACAGGTGGTTTGGAGGTCTATATCATGTGTTTTTTCAGTCATTTGTAAAGGTTGGACTCTTGTGAATGCTTTGAGCATTATTGTACATTCATCTCTGCAGTTTGGCAAGGAAATAGACCAGGGTTTGCAGCATTTTGTAGGATTATTGTGGCATGGTGATTTAGTATTGTTTTTCCTTCTATTATTCAAGTTATCATGTGTTTATGTGTACCATCATCTCTCTCTTTTCAGCTTAACTAAATGAATGAAATATAAAGGTGGAATTCATTGATGTTGCAGTGCTCTACCTTAGGGTTTATTTGGTGTTACATGTTTTCAACTGTTTGAAGAGGATTCCTGATACTTTCATGCCCTATCCAACTCCTCACCAGTCTTAAGACTTTCCATTTCACTTATTTCAAAGTACTAAAGCATTTGCCTACCTCGCCCCACAGAAACCTCTGCAAAACTAAGTCCATTCCCCAGACCAAAAACTGCCTTTCACATTTGATCTAGCAAACTGACATAAAACTCAATCAAAATCCTCTGAGCATATGCCTAGCCTAAAATTAGTCTTTATGTTAGTCATCTCAAGCCTCATTTGCTATATTTTCCTGAGATTGACAAGGAGAGATCCCTCTCCCGACCTGGTAGGGCTAGCTACCAGGTTAAGTGTGGTTTGATGTTACCCTAGACCTGCCTTCCTCAGCCTGAGGTAGATTTAGGCCCTAACAAGACCCATCATCGGGCTAGAGGAATTTTTTCGTGTCCGCACTTATAATTTTACTTCACCACAATGCCCTAAGTAATGAACTTTTTTCTAAAAGAAACTGCACTTACTAAGTTTGGCATACAACTGATGCTTTCTTAGAATTCTCATCATTGTTGCTATGTGTTTTTCATGCTCTTCCTCATTCTTAGAATATATCAATATATCATCAATGAATACTATCACAAACTTGTCCATAAAAGGACACAACACACTATTCATCAAAGACATGAAAGTAGCTAGAGCATTAATCATACCAAAAGGAACTACTACAAACTCAAAATGCCCATACTTAGTACGGAATGTGGTCACTGGTTTTGTAGATATACTCTTATTTAATGCATACTTGATGATATCCTAATCTCAAGTCAATTTTCGAGAACATTGTTTCTCCCTTCAACTATTCAAACAAGTCATCAATCCGCGACAAAGGGTGCTTGTTCTTAATTGTCACCTTGTTCAACTTCCTGTAATCAATGCATAACTGAGAGTACCATCCTTATTCTTCACAAATAATGCTAGTACACCCTAAGGAGACAAACTTGGCCTTATGTATCCATTTTCAATCATTTCCTTTAACTATAGATTTAGTTCCACTAACTTTGGAGTGCTCATTATGTAAGGTGCCCTTGATGCTAGTGCCGCTCCCAACATCAACTCAATAGAAAAGTCTACTTACGTGTGAGGCGGTAGCTCTAAAATCTCTGCTAGAAATACATCCTGAAATTACTACAAAACCGAATACCTATTGAATACTTCAACATCCTTCCCTTTGTCACTAGAAATATGAACTATAAACAATATACATCATTTCCTTCTATTGTGCTTTGCCTACATAGTTCTAACAATTCTCACTGATGTAGGCTTCTTCTTACCCTGCAAGATTCTCCTCTCTCCATCGTCATCCAAGCACTCAATAGACTTATCATAGAAATCTACTTGGTCCTTTGAATGTACAACCAATCCATACCCAACATCATAATGTGTGATCCCAACAAGAGTACATTTAGATGCGTTGATGTATACATACCATTCAGCTCAAATGCACGAGATCTCACCTAGTGATGAACTATTTTCTTGGCACTTATATCCAATTACACTAACCAAGGCTTTGCATGCACTTCTTTATTCAAGCAACACTTATCCACCATGTCATGAATGATATAACTATAGTTATATCCACGTTCAATAAAAATAGAAAAAACTTGATCACAAAGCTTACCTTCCATCTCGATAATAAATGCCTGATGATCAGCCTGCCTATTATCCATTGCTGCATAAATTTGAGGAATGCTCTATCCATTATCCCTAACTATTTGTGCGTCCTGAACGTTGTATTATGTAGTCTATCACCTTGATGTTGTGGACAATCTCTCGTGCGATGATCCTTGCCATAAGTCCAACACTGTAAAGGATTCCTACCACCACCCTTGTTCTGACCCTCAGACTGAAATCCTTGTCCTTTGTCAACTGCATTGAATTTCTTATGCGGAACTTTATTCTCCTTGTCATCTGTACCCTAAGGTTTTCCTCTCTATTCAGCCCACTTTCCTTTGTTCTTCTCATTACCTTTCCAATCTTGCTTAGACTCAATCTTGTGCTTCGATTTCTCATAACAGTGCTTCAACTTTTGTATGGCTTCCTTCAACGATCTAGGTTCATCAAACACAATTCGGTCTTTGAATAATATGAGCAACCCATTTATGAATCTTTGAATCTTTTCTTTCTCCTCCTTAAGATAAGGCACATATCTCAACAAATCCAAGAATCTGCTAGTATACCCATCAACGGTCCTAGATCCCATCTTCAACTAATAGAACTCCTTTTCCCTGTCATTATAGTATCTTTCAAATAAATACTTCTTCCTCAAAATTCTCTCTAACTCACTCTAAGTCAGCTCGTTTTCTTGAATGCCTCTTACATTATTTACATCTTCCCACCAAATTTTTACTTTTCCAAGACTAAAAGTAGTTATCCTGGCTTCCATATTTTCCGAATAATCATGTAATATGAAAAACTTATTCACCCCAAGCAACCAGGCTTCTGCATCTTGTGACTTCTTCATTTCTCCATCCAACGTAAGAGCCTTTGTTTTCCTAAACTTCTTTGGCAAGTACTACTTCTCACTCCTCTTATACAGATGGTGGCGGTGATCACGATGATGTCTCTCTGAACTAAAACTAGAAAAGAATCCCACGGTCATTACCCCTCCTGTCAGGTGTATCCAAGAACTTTCCATCTCTGACTGTGTCATCCCTATCAAAACTGTATCTCGATTGAGGCCTATTTCCATATTCCCCATTAGTCCTTTCCTCCTATCCATGACTGATCCTAAGTAGTCCCTGTCTCTCCAAATAGATACACTCTAAAGGATGACTACATTAACTTCTGCTTGCTTATCCTATGCCCCGACAAGTCTTTCCTGTGACTGAATGAACCTATCATTATCTGCCTTACAACTTCTTATCTTTGCTTTCAAACTTCTCAGTGTATCTGCTATGTCAGGGGAGTACTCATCACCATGTTGTTCATCTGACCTATAGGGAGAATCCTATGAATTGTAGTCCACCATTTTGCTAGTCATCTTGATCTTCTACTTCTTGCAAAAATACTAGGTCAAATAAGCCAAATATAAACATGATCAAACATACCTCAGTGAAGTTCAGTGGAGGTTATCTCGTCTGCACAATTCAGTCTAGATTAGCACAACATATGTATGCATAATTAAACCAACATATAAACCATCTCAACATCAACATCATGATGACACGAGACTACAACAATGACCTTCACAATGCATGCATAACAAACACATAGACAACTAACATGCATGCATGACAAACACATTCCGCCCATCTAGTCCAAGTGTTTGAACCAGGAATCTTTTATACCAATCGGTAACACGCCACCCAACATTTACCCAATTTCAGAGCCTACTAGGGTAAACATGAGACAAAGAGTTACTATGACATGACCCAACCTCATAGCTCCATTTAAGGGAGTGGGGCCTATAAATGACCATCGACTAACAACTCACAACATTCCTTAGGACTGCAGGACACTCAGGGGCCAAAGGACCACCCAAGGTGACCAAACCCATTGTTAGGGTTGGTTTTCTCAAAACTTAACCCCCAACCACGTGCATGACAAGATCTAAGTGTGGTTGAAGGCCTCCAAACACACACACAACACTGCCTAAGTGTGGTTGTGACCCAAATTGTCTAGTTCAGAGGGTGTAGTCCTGGGATTTGAGCCATAATTATAGGTCAGCCTCCAAACCACTACTTAGAACTGTTTGAGACTTCTCATAATCATAAATGACTTGAAAAGGAGGCTATACAATCAAACTTGAAGGCAAAACTTGACCTAGATTTCCTCGAACATAATAGACATTCCGTCAAACACATGGAAAACATGTAAGTTATAGGTCATGAATGCATTTCTAATCATAAGAGTTTGATATTCATCTAAGAATCACCAAGAAGGATCTATGCCCTCTCCACATAGCTGCAATACCACTTATTATTCCACACATTCCTCAACCAATCAATAGCTAAACAATTATTGTCAAGATCCAGAGATGATACACGCCATATAAATAACCTATAACCAGAAAATAACCAACATAAATCACAATAAGGAAATGTCTCATATTAACATATGAAAATACCAACCATGTCAAGGACTTCCATGTACCACCCAACCATAGATTGGTCCAAACCATATCTCTCTTTCAGTCAATCACCCCCACGCCATATTCCAAGCATGAATGTGGGATCTCATGGAATAAACCAAGATAAAACCAAACTAGGACTTCTAGAGGCAAAACCACCTCAACCCTCAACCACAATGATTCCACCTCCATAGTTGGACATCACTAACGTAACCAGATCGGTATCTACCTAATTTTTCTAGGGCTTCAAGAAATAGTAACTCAACCCACAACCTTTTATGGCTCCAAAGCATTTTTCCAACCCATCTCCAAGGACTAGTAACTAAACCCACTAAGGGCTCCAGAGTGTTTGTCCCAACCTAGCCTCCAGGACTAGTAACTCAACCCAAGTTGTTCAAGGGCCTCCAAATCGTTTGTTCCAACCCACATCCATAAGGAATTATGAGCACCAATAAGAAAACAATCAAGTGGAAAAACCCACAACACCATGGCTATCCAGGAAATGGAAAGGAAAGGCTAAAATCACTATCAATCCAGGAAAATCTCCATGCCAATGACAGTCGATGACCAAAAATCACATGCATATATGATGCATCTAGAAATCAACAAGGAAATCACACATGCAACATGTTACCTGCAAAGCAATCCAACTGTAGTTGTGATCCACCTGTTTCCTTGCGCTCTCCTACTTTACTTTGCCTTCTTTCTCCAAGTCTAATGTATGTTAAAGTGCTCCAACGATGCTCTAATATTTCTCTAAGTGTGCAAGAGTATGAAAAAATGATAAAATAGAAGAGAGATCCACCCAAAAACTATCAAAAGGCTAGCAATTTATCCCCATAAGCCTTTTTATCATTGAGGCCTCTAATTTCTTCATTTTCCTCCATTTTTCCTTCAATTTCCTCTCATGCAAATATGTTAGCTTTCATCTCCATTTTATCTTATTTTCCTTTATTTTCATAAATAAATTTCAATTAATACCACTCTGCCTTTGCTAGTGCCTTTTCTGATTTCCATAGTCATCAATTAATCACCAATGATACCCATCATTATTTTTCGCACAACATTTATCTTGGAATAAATGTCCCATGACCTTTAGTTTTATTTTATTCACATAGAAAATCAATCAGGGGTTGTTACATGGTGTTATACCAAGCATGCTATCGTACAACTGTACATATATCTCGATTTATTAATTAGATAAGTCTTTGAAAATCCATGACATGATTTAGGCGTACTTTGTATTTCACAATGATTTAAAAAAAATAGAAGTTATATGTACATGTAGGTGTCGACTTGTTGACAATCATGTATTCACAAGTTTAAAGTTAGTCCATAATCTAGATCAACAACATAATTAAAATCAATTTCTTTACCAAGATCCCTATTATCGCATGTTAAAATCAACCTTCATTAACTTCATTCAGTCTCTTTATCGAGACCATCAACACCAATCGATCAATCAAATTTTTCCTCAAAGAACTTGTTGTCGCTACGACAACGACCCTCCAATAATTTTGCCTATGTCAATTTTGGAGGCTACTCTAATTGTCGTTTCAAGCCCCCATGTGTCTTCATGTGGTTTGATTTGATATTTTTGAGTTTTCTCCTAGTGCCACATCCTCCTAGGTCAATGTGTCTCAAGCATCGTCACTTAACCATTAGAAGCGCTTGAGTTAGTAAGTTTATGGTTAGGTGAAATCACGGTCTGTTTTAACTTAGAAACTCACCTTCTAGCCATGCACACACTAAAAAAGAACACAAAAGTGGAAAAGGAAAGAAAAAAAGAAAGAAAATCACTCACAAAAGCCAAAAGTGCACTTTGAGTTGACAAAGGCTAACACTTCAGGTGCACGCACTCCTTCGAGCTGAAGAAGTGTGCCCTACCTAGGCACATTCATTCAGGCTAAGCAAGTGTGCCCTACCTGGGCACACTACTTCATGTCAAACACATGCACCCCATCAAGTTGCATGCATGACCCAACTTGTTGCATAAGGGCACACTCTTAGAAAATAGGAATCGCCTTAACTCCCTATTAACTAATCCTTTCATGCAATGACAAATGGACCTCATGCATGAATCTATTTTTCATATCAAATTCCTTAAATAAACTCAGTATCATTATTTCCATAATCATTTCATCTTCATTAAGCGCACAGCTGGAAAATCAAGAAACACTTCATCAACCATTCCAGCAAGTAAGTTTGCATTCTCAATTTTTTATTGTTTCATGATTTTCACTGTCAAATCTTGCTTTGTGCATTGTCAATCACTTGTTTTGCAGTTTTTTTGCTAGCGTTTTAGTTGAGTATTCATCCTACGAGTGTTAATCCATTGTCGCATGCAAGAGACTTTTCACATTCTTGAGACCTTCCATCTTCCACCATGCACGTGACAACAACGATAAAGCGTTGGAAATCATTCTTCTATAACAGTGCAAAGTAAATATAAAGTTAATTTCCTAATTAAAATCATAATCAAACAAATAAGCACATACCTATATTGCCTGTGATCGAAGTCTGCCAGATGACAACAAGGTTTTGGGGACGACTCTCCACCCAACCGTAGGCTCAATTGTGCAAGGATTTGCGACAACTGGCCACCCCCGAGCCCTCAATCAACGTACTACTGCCAATGACTCCTAGGTCTTAGAACACGATTCTCCCAAGAGAATGAAAGATAGAAACTCGGAAAGATTGAATGCCTTCCACCCTCCTCACCCTCTAATAAATAGAGCAAACATTGGATGGGGAACCACATGCACACACTCCATGTGTCTACATGCGACTTTGATTTTTAGCTTTTACTTTTCTTTTAATTTTTTAGTTTTCTTGTTTTATTTCTTTTCTTTTCTTTAGCTTTCTTGTTTTATTTTCTTCTTTTTCCTATTTTTCTTGTTTTATTTCTATTTATTCTTATTTAGAGAATAAACCATTTTTATTATTATTATTATTATTATTTATTTTGTATATATTTTAATATCATTTATGATTTATTATTTTTATTATTTAAGTGATTTATTATTATTATTTATATTATTATTTATTATTTTTAATATTTATTATTTTCATTATTTATTATTATATTATTATTTTATTATTTTATTATTTTTATTATTTATTATTTATTATTAAGGGGAGGGATATTACATACTCTCCCACTTTAAGGAACGTCTTCCCGAAGTTATGTTTTTATTATTATTTATTATTTATTTTTATTTACTTCATGTTGCCAACGCCCTCTGTTGAACTAGTATAACCAGCAGACATGGAAAGTCCCAACCACCTCGGGAAATCTCAAGGAATCTCTGTCCTTTTTCCCACTTTCGGCACCAGGCATAAGCCTGACTCTATCTGTATCTTAGTCCAAGGCTGGCCCCAAGGCTCGTGCCTGACTCAGACCTCATCTACCCCAAGGCAGGCATCCGGTCCGGTACTCAATGACCCCGGGCATCTCGCAAGGTTGGCTCACTCCCTCAACAACTACTAAGGCACACAGCCCCAGGCATCGAAGTCCTTTACATCCCTTCCAGACTTCTACATCCCAATCCAATAATAGGCACCTAGCCTAGAACATCAGGCACTTGGCCTCCTCAAGATGGTCCCATAACTCTTCAAGAGCTATACACAAGACAAAGGAACCACTGGCATATGTAGTGTTGATTGAGTTTTGTCCCTAGCCCATATGGTGTTACTTATTCTCCCTCGTGCATATGGGCTCACACAAGATCATCAAATAAACCGGCCATCATGGCCCAATGTGGAGTCCTGTCGATCATTACAGCTCAACATGTAACAATGCATTCGCTATACCATCATAGTATCATAGAAAATAATCCGCATGCCAAGTCTTGCATGTCATCATGAGAATATTCATCATTGTTAATCACAAAATAACAAACTGTGTGCTCGTGCATGTCATTTGTATGCAACTATTACATGCTTCACCATTTTAAATTATGATATGAACATATTGCATCAAAGATATATCATGACTTTACATAATAGATGAACCACATGTCAATAGACCTCATATTGTAGCATCATAAATCCTATGCAAATCATAAGGATACATTATCACTATAAGAACCACATGTGCTTCATTATATCATATCAGTCAAGTATATGTCTTAACTAAGTAAGCATTTCCACACATTTTAATCAAGTAAATAAGGAAAGTCTTGAAAAATAACATCTGCATCTTCCCAAGTAGCTGACCCTGGGCTATATTGGTCCCATTGGACCTTGACTTGCTCAAACTCACGGTTCCTGAGTCGATGAACCCGGCAGTCTAGTATACAGAATGGTGCTACCTGAAGGACTCCTTCCTCGGAAACCTACAATTTTTCAAATTTCAAAACATGGGATGGGTCGGGTACATATTTTCTAAGCATAGAAACATGAAACACATTATGCATCCTTCTTAGATGGAATGGTAGCTCGAGCTTGTAAGCAACTAGTCCAATCCTTTCTAGGATCCTGAATGGCCCAACAAATCTAGGCGATAGCATTGTTCCCTTACCCATCCTAAAGGGACTTTTAAAAGGTTTGATTCTAATAAAAACTTGGCTTCCTTCCTCAAAGTTTCAATCAATTCTCTTTGCATCAGCATAACTTTTCTGGCGTTCCCTGGCTTCTTTTAGTCTCTGTTTAATTGTGGCAATTTGTTCTTCCATTTCTTGGAGCATTTTAGGTCCCAACATGACTCGATCCTCTAATCGATCCCAACTTAATGGAGTATTACATGGTCTTCCATACAAGATTTCGAAGGGAGATGCCTGTATTGAACTGTGGTAACTATTGTTGTATGCAAACTCCACTAAGGGAAGGTATTTCTCCCATTGGTTTTGTTGATCCATGACATACATTCTTAGCATGTCCTCCAACACTTTGTTTACTCTTTCTATTTGACCATTTGTCTCTGGGTGATATGCTTTACTGAAATTTAGTTGTGTTCCCATAGATTGTAATAGACTTTTCCAAAATCTGGAAGTGAAACGTGCGTCTCTGTCAGATATTATCTTTCGTGGTACTCCATGAAGGCAAATTATTTCTTTTAGGAAAATTTGAGTGATAGTTGATGCTTCAAAGGTGGTCTTGACTGGAATGAAGTGAGCACTCTTAGTTAATTTATCAACCACAACCATAATGCAGTCATGTCTTTGGGATGTCATAGGTAAGCCTCCAACAAAATCCATCAAAACAACTTCCCATTTAGTTTCTGGTATATCATGGGGTTGTAAAAGTCCTACCGGGTGATGATGTTTAGCCTTAACCTATTGACATTCTAAACATCGAGCCACAAACTTTGTTATATCCTTTTTCATTCCTGTCCAAAAAAATAGTTGTCTTAAGTCTGCATACATTTTCTGGACTCCTGGATGTGCAGCATATGGAGCTTGATGGGCTTCCTTCATTAGTAAATTTCGAAGATCATCATCTTCTGGGACATAAATCCTACCCTTATATCGTAGCAAACCATCATTTTCTAAGGTGTATTCCTCCCACTTGGTCGCCACAGGTACCTCTTGTTGTAAGGCAAATTTTATTTGCTAGTAATGAAGGTCCCCTACTAGGTGATTTAGAATCTGGCTTCTCAAGTCTATCTTTAATGATGATATTGAATGAAGTCTAGGTCTCCTTCTTAAAGCATCTGCAACTTTATTCTCTTTTCCCTTTATATAGGATATCTTGAAATCATAATCACTAAATAGCTCACTCTGGCGTCGTTGTCGAGCATTAAGGTCATTTTGTGTGAAGATATACTCAAGACTTTTATGATATGTTCTTAATTCAAATTGACACCCCATTAGATAATGTCTCCACAATTTCAAGGCCATTACAACTGCCGCCAATTCCAGATCATGAGTCACGTAATTGATTTCATGGTTCTTGAGTTTTCGTGAAGCATAAGCGATAACCCCTTCATCTTGCATCAAGACTGCACCTAATCCTTCTTGTGATGCATCCGTGCATACAAGAAAGTCCTTGTCCATGTCAGGTACTTTTAATATTGGAGTCGTTGTTAGTCGATGTTTTAGCTCACTAAATGCTTTCTCACACTCACTTGTCCATTCGAACTTAACCCCTTTCCTTTGGAGGTGGGTGATGGGATTAGATATCTGCGAGAACCTTTCTACAAACCTTCTATAGTAGCATGCCAATCCCATAAAGCTGCGCACTTCTTTGACATTCCGAGGAGTGGGCCAAGACATTATAGTTTCAATCTTACTGTAATCCACTGCAATGCCTTTCCCACTAATAGTATGGCCTAGATATTGAATTTCTTTCCCAAAGAAGGAACATTTAGAAAGTTTCCCATATAGCTTATGTTCTCTAAGGCATTGAAGTACCAATCTCAAGTGTTCTATATGCTCCTTCTCATTGCGGGAATAAATGAGGATGTCATCCAAGAACACTTGGACAAAGCGGTCCAGATATTTTCGGAAGACACTATTCATCAAGTTCATGAAGGTTTTCAGGGCATTAGTCAAACCAAATGGCATAACAATAAACTCATAGTGTCCATATCATGTTCTGAATGTCGTCTTAGGTATGTCTTCCTCCTTGATTCTTAGTTGATGATAACCTGACCGTAAGTCTATCTTGGAAAATATTGAAGCTCCTTTAGTTGGTCAAAGAGGTCATCTATTCGAGGCATGGGGTACCTGTTCTGAATGGTGGCCTTTTTTAGATCTCGGTAATCAATACATAACCTAAGAGTTCCATCCTTCTTCTTTACAAAGATCACTGGTGCACCCCAAGGTGACACAATGGGTCGGGTAAATCCTTAATCAATAAGTTCTTTAAGTTGTATACTCAACTCATTAAGCTCCGAGACAGTCATTCAATAAGGTGTTTTGGATATGGGTTCTATTCCTGGTTTCAAAGAAATGGAGAAATCGATTTCTCTAACTGGAGGAAAACCTGGTAGCTGTGGAGGGAATACATCTCCAAATTCAGAAAGTAGTGGGTGCAACTTATCCGAGGACTTCTCATCGGCACAAACCATCTCTACCGCATAAATCTTGCACCCTTACCTCATACACTTATTAACCTTCTTGGTTGATATGAGGCGTAATGTAACATCATGTCTAATGCCTTTTATTACTATGGTTTCTCCCGAGTCATTTTTTATGAGAATTGTCCTATTATAGCAATCTAGTAGAGCTTGATGAGATTCAAGCCAATCCATTCCTACAATTAAGTCATAAGTCCCTAGAGTCGTGCTATACAGGTTCATCTTGGTATCACACTCCCCAATGTTAACACTGCAATCTCTTACCATTGACCCTACTAATTGCTAAGAGCTTGATGCCAATTCTACCATTATAAAGTTACTTTGCTCATGAGCTGTCAATCCACATCTAAGTATTGTTGAAGGAGAAATAAAACTATCAGTGGCACCTGGATCAATTAACACAGATAGAGGGATGTTATTGATCATACATGTGGACTCCACCACTGTGGCTTCATGCTCAGCCTGGTGATGGTCTGTGGCTGCATGAATTCGGTATGGGTTTTGTGGTCTCCCTCCTTTTCCTTTTGTCCATTTTTGTTTAATCCCGGTTTGATACCTTGGACAGTCCCTTCTATAATGTGGACCTCCACATTGCCAACATTCTACTTGTTCTCGATTCTTATGTTATACCTGTCCTTGGCCACCAAATCTTTACCCCCACCATTAGTGTTTCTCAAGTAGGGTTGACCCCTACGTCCTCCTGGAGGCAGCCGAGAAGTTGCACTAGCGATCCGAGAAACATTATTTTGTCTTCCTTGGAATCTATATGGCTGCCCCCTGGTCTGTTTGCCCTCATTGTGGGATGTTCCTTCCCTGTATTTTCATCAACCACCATTCACTTTTTTATATTTATCATCCTCCGAACTTGTTTGGCTAAACTAGTGGTTGCTTCCATAGTGGTGGGTTTCCACATGGCGACTTCCACTCGGACCAAGGGATTGAGTCCATGCAATAATCTTTCAACTTGACGTTGATCATCAGCCATATAGTCCACGTGATGGACCAATGCATAGAATTCAACTTCATAGTCCTCGATAGATCTACCATTCTGTCGTATTGTATGGAAAGTCCCTACTTGTTGGTGTTTGTACTTCTCTGATAGGTACCTAGTTCGGAAGGCTTCCTCAAATATTTCCCAAGTGACTTGCATCTTTGTTTCGTCATTTACCCACCATAATAGAGCATTCTTTTAGTAGAATCATTTATATTTGGGCCTTTTCCCTTGAAGTGTATGCCTTAAAGCTAAGTGCTCTTTTGACACCAAGTACCCACGCTTCTGCTTTTGAACCCCCCTCTTGACCCGTAAACTCTGGTAATTTGGATTTTTGGACTTCTTTCATAATTTCAATGGTTTTTTGTCCATCTTTGGCATTGAATTGAGAATTTAGGTCTTGCCTTTGTTTTCGTTCCAACTTCCTTCCTTTACCTTGATCATTTCCTTGATCTTGTCCTTGGCTTGTGACCCAATCCTTAAAGATATTTGTCATTTCCCCAAGGGAATGTAATATATCTTGCTCAGCTGGGGTTCCAATCTCTGTAGTGGTGGGGCGTGGGGTTTCCACCTCAGGGTTGCTTTGGGTTTGTCTTCGATGTTTAGGAGCCATGATCTCCCTTGTGTTTAATCAAGCTGAATTTTACATCACTTCCAATGTTATTCTTACTGATGTGCCAAAAGATAAAATAAATCTAGAATATACCCTGATTTTAGAATATGTTACATCAACATATTCAACACACAATTTATTTTCCATTCATCCAAATTTATTTATTACAATACTTAAACCATAAATTATCAATAACTACTAATTTTATAGTATTATATTATATTATTTATACCATGGAAAACATGAGTTGGAAGGTAATAATGATGTCCGAATAAAGTTTTAGAATATTGGTGGCATTATAGGAATGAATATATATATATATAGGTATGATTATTGTTTTAATAGGTACTTGAATCCTGAAAAGAAAATTATTCACCAATTGACTTTTGAAATTTAATGTCAATTAGTTGATCAATTGTGTGTTGATTAAAAATCACATGATTAATCTAGCTAATTACATGTTTTTATTTCGGGGTTGTTACATATGGTATCAGAGGCTAGGTTCAACTCTTAGAGCCTATAGACATTTTAATCAACACGCAATTTATCAACTAATTTAAGAGACAACTTGCCTGTGGCGATGATGTTTCTCACTTATGATTTCAGGGTTGAACGCTAGTTGAATTCTGCTAACTGCAACAAAGTCTTGGGGATGACTCTCCAACCAATCGTAGGCTCAATTGCGCAAAATCTTGCTACAACTGGCCACCCCCGAGCCCTCAATCAACGTACTACTGCCAGGGAATCCTTTGTCTCACAACACTATTCTCCTAAGAGAATGGATGATGGAATCATGGAATGCCTCTCATCTTCCTCACCATCTATTAAATAGAGCAAACATTGGAAGGGGAACCACATGCACACACTCCATGTGTCAACATGCAACTTTACTGCTTTCTTGTTTTATTCTTTTGTTTTTATTTTTTGATAACTTTACTTATTTTTACTATTTTTCTTGTTTTATTTCTTTTGTTTTTACTTTTTGATAGTTTTACTGATTTTTACTATTTTTCT